>JAJHUQ010000061.1:1745000-1755000 GCA_035773235.1 Eospalax fontanierii | reverse complement strand
ACCCTAACACTTACCCTAACCATAACCCAAACCTAAAACCAAACCCTAATCCTAATCCAAACCCTAACCCTAACCCTAATCCTAGTCCTAACCCTAACCCTAACCCTAACCCTAACCCTAAACCTAACCTTAACCCTTACCCAAACACAAACTCTAAACCTAACTCTAATCGGAACCCTAACCCTAAACCTAATCCTAACCCTAACCCTAACCATAACCCTAATCCTAGTCCTAACCCTAACCCTTACAGTAACCCTAACCCTAAACCTAACCTTAACCCTTACCGAAACCCAAACTCTAAACCTAACTCTAATCGGAACCCTAACCCTAACCCTAATCCTAACCCTTACCCTAACCATAACCCTAATCCAACACCTCACTCTAACCCTAACTCTAACCCAAAACCTAACCTAACCCTAACTCTAAACCAAACCCAAACCCTAACCCCAACCCTAACTCTAACCCAAACCTCAACGTAAGCCTAAACCTAACCCTAACTCAAACCCTATCTCTAACACTAACCCAAACCCTAACCCTAACCATAACCCTAATCCAACACCTCACCCTAACCCTAACTCTAACCCAAACTCTAACCTAACCCTAACTCTAAACCAAACCCAAACCGTAACCCTAACACTGACTCTAACCCAAACCCTAATCTAACCCTAAACCTAACCCTTTCTCAAACCCTAACTCTAAAACTAACCCAAACCCTAACCCTAACCCTACCCCAAACCATAACCCAAATAGTAACCCTAATCCTAACCCTTACCCTAAAGTTCATCCTTATCCTAACCCTTACCCTAACCCTAACCTTAACACTAACCCTAATTGTAAACCTAAACCTAACCCTAACCCTAACCCTAACCCTAACCCAAACCCAAACCCTAATCTTAACACAAACCCTAACCCTAATTCTAACCCTAACCGAAACCCTAACCCTAACCCTAACCCAAACCCTAACCCTAACCCTAATCCTAACCCAAACCCTAACCCTAACCCTAACCCTAACCCTAACCCTAACAGAAACTCTAACTCTAACCCTAACCCTAACCCTAACCCTAACCGAAACCCTAACCCAAACCTTAACACTAACCGTAATTCTAAACCTAACCCTAACCTTAACCCTAACCCTAACCCTAATCCTAAACCTAACCGTAACCCTAACCCTAACCCTAACCCAAACCCTAACCCTAACCCTAATCATAACCCAAACCCTAACCCTAACCCTAACCCTAACCCAAACCCTAACCATAACCCTAACCCTAACCCTAACACAAACCCTAATCCTAACCCTAATGCTAACCCTAACACTAACCCTAGTCCTAACCCTAACCCTAACCCAAACCCTAACACTAAACCTAACCCTAACCCTAACCCTAAATCAAACCCTAAACCTAACCCTAACCCTAATGCTAACCCTAAACCTAATTCAAACTCAAACCCTAACCCTAATCCTAACCCTAACCCTAACCCTAACCCTAACCCTAACCCTAAACCTAAACCTAACCCAAAACATAACCCAAACCGAAACCCTAACCCTAACCGTAACCCTAACCCTAATCCTAACCCTAACCCTAAACCTAATCCTAGTACTAACCCTAACCCTAACCCTAACCCTAACCCTAACCTTAAACCTTACCCAAACCCAAACTCTAAACCTAACTCTAATCGGAACCCTAACCCTAACCCTAACCCTAACCGAAACACTAATCCTAAACCTAACCCTAACCCTAATGCTAACCCTAAACCTAATTCAAACTCAAACCCTAACCCTAATCCTAACCTGAACCGAAACCCTAACGTTAACCCTAACCCTAACCCAAAACATAACCCACACCGAAACGCTAACCCTAACCCTAACCCTAACCCAAACCCACACCGTTACCCTAACCCTAACCCAAACCCTAACACTAACCCTAATCCTACCCTTAAACCCTAACCCTAACCCTAACCCTAACCATAACCCAAACCTAAAGCCTAACCCTAACCATAATCCTAATCCAACCCCTAACCCTAACCCTAACTGTAACATAAACCCTCACCTAACCCTAAACCTAACCCTAATCCTAGTCCTAACCCTACCCCTAACCCTAACCCTAAACCTAAACTTAACCCTTACCCAAACCCAAACTCTAAACCTAACTCTAATAGGAACCCTAATCTTAACCCTAATCCTAACCCTAACCCTAACCCTAACCCTAACCCTAAACCTAACCTTAAGCCTTACCCAAACCCAAACTCTAAACCTAACTCTAATCGGAACCCTAACCTTAACCCTAATCCTAACCCTAACCCTAACCCTAACCCTAACCCTAAACCTAACCTTAACCCTTACCCAAACCCAAACTCTAAACCTAACACCAATCGCAACCCTAACCGTAACCCTAATCCTAACCCTAACCCTAACCATAACCCTAATCCAACACCTCACCCTAACCCTAACTCTAACCCAAACCCTAACCTAACCCTAACTCTAAACCAAACCCAAACCCTAACCCTAACCCTAACTCTAACCCAAACCCTAACCTAACCCTAAACCTAACCCTAACTCAAAACCTAACTCTAACACTAACCCACATCCTAACCCTAACCCTAACCCAAACCTTAACACTAACCCTAATTCTAAACCTAACCCTAACCTTAACCCTAACCCTAACCCAAAACCAAACCCTAATCTTAACACAAACCCTAACCCTAATCCAAACCCTAACCGTAACCCTAACCCTAACCCTAACCCAAACCCTAACCCTAACCCTAATCCTAACCCAAACACTAACCCTAACCCTAACCCTAACCCTAACCGTAACCCAAACACTAACCCTTACCCTAACCCTAACCCAAACCCTAACCCTAACGCTAACCCTAACCCTAACACAAACCCTAACCCTAACCCTAATCCTAACCGTAATGCTAACCCTAAACCTAACCCTAACACTAACCCTGGTCCTAACCCTAACCCTAACCCAAACCCTAACACTAACCCTAACCCTAACCCTAACCCTAAATCAAACCCTAAACCAAACCCTAACCCTAACCCAAATCCAAACCCTAATCTTAACACAAACCCTAACCCTAATCCTAACCCTAACCGTAACCCTAACCCTAACCCTAACCCAAACCCTAAACCTAACCCTAATCCTAACCCAAACCCTAACCCTAACCCTAACCCTAACCCAAACCCTAACCCTAACCCTAAAGCTAACCCCAACCCTAACCCTAACCCAAACCCTAACCCTAAACCTAACCCTAACTCAAACGCTAACCCTAACCCTAACCCGGACCCGAAACCAAACCCTAACCCAAACCCTAAACCTAACCCTAACACTACTCCTAAACCAAACCCTAAATCTAGCCCTAACCCTAAACCTAATCCTAACTCTAAACCTAACCCTAACCCTAACCCAAACCCTAACACTAACACTAAGCTTAACCCTAACACTAACACAAAACCTAACCCTAACACTAACCCTAATTCTAACTAAAACCCAAACCCTAACACTAACCCTAACCCAAACCCTAATAATAACCCTAAACCTAAACCTAACCCCTAATCCTAAACCTAACCCTAACCCAAACCCTAACCCTAACCCTAACCCTAACCGAAATACTAATCCTAAACCTTACCCTAACCCTAATGCTAACCCTAAACCTAATTCAAACTCAAACCCTAACCCTAATCGTAACCCGAACCGAAACCCTAACCCTAACCCTAAACCTAACCCAAAACATAACCCACACCGGAACCCTAACCCTAACCCTAACCCTATCCAAAACCCACACCGTAAGCCTAACCCTAACCCAAACCCTAACACTAACCCTAATCCTCCACTTAAACCCTAACCCTAACCCTAACCATAAACCAAACCTAAAGCCTAACCCTAACCCTAATCCTAAAACTAACGCTAACCATAACCCTAATCCAACCCATAACCCTAAACTTAACTCTAACCCAAACCCTAACCTAAACCTAACCCTAACCCAAACCCAAACCCTAACCCTAACCCTAACTCTAACCCAAATCCTAACACTAACCCAAACCCTAACCCTAACCCAAACCTAAACCATAACCCAAATACTAACCCTAATCCTAACCCTAACCCTAACCCTCATCCTTATCCTAACCCTAACCCTAACCCTTACCCTTACCCAAACCCAAACTCTAAAACTAACCCTAATCCGAACCCTAACCGTAATTCTAATCCTAACCGTAACCCTAATCCTAACCCAACACCTAACCCTCACCCTACCTCTAACCCAAACCCGAACCCTAACCCTAACCCTAACCCAAATCCTAACCCTAAACCTAACCCTAACCCTAACCCAAACCCTAACCCTAATCCAAACCCTAACGCAAAACCAAACCCTAATCCTAACCCTAAACTTAACCCAAAACCTCACCCTAACCCTAAACCTAACCCTAAACCTAACCATAACCCTAACCCTAACCTTAAAAAACCGAAGCCTAAACCGTAAACTTTACCCTAATCGTAACTAAAACCCTAACCCTAACCCAAATCCAAATCCTAAACTTTACACTAACCCTAGCCCTAACACTAACCCAAATTCAAACCTAAGCCTAACCCTAACCCAAACCCTAACCCTAATCCTAACCCTAACCCTAACCCTAACCCTACCCCAAACCCGAACCCTATACCTAACCCTAACCCAAACCATAACACTAATCCTAACCCAAACCCTAACCCTAAACTTAACCCTAAACCAAACCCTAATCCTAACCCTAACCCTAACATTAACCCTAACCAAAATCTAAAGCCTAACCCTACTCCTAACCCTAACCCTAACCCTTACCCTTACCCAAACCCAAATCCTAAAACTAACCCTAATCCAAACCCTAACCCTAACCCTAATCCTAACCGTAACCCTAACCCTAACCCAACCCCTAACCCTCACCATAACTCTAACCCAAATCTGACTCTAACCCTAACCCTAACCCAAATCCTAACCCGAACCCTAACCCTAACCCTAACCCAAACACTAACCCTAACCCAAACCCTAAACAAAACCCAAACCCAAACCCTAACCCTAACGCTAACCCTAACCATAACCCGAACCCTAACACTAATGCTAAAACGAACCATAACCCTAACCCTAAACCTAACCAAACCTAAACCCTAACCCATACCCTAATCCTAACACTAACCCTAACACTAACCCTAACCGAAAACCTAAACCCTAACCCTACACCTAAACCTAACCCTAACACAAACCCTAACCCTAAACGTAACCTTAACCCAAACCCTAACCCTAACCTTAACCCAAACCCAAACTCTAATCTTAACACAAACCCTAACCCTAATCCTAACCCTAACCCTAACCCTAAACCAAACCGTAACCCTAACCCTAACCCTAACCCTAACCCTAACCCTAACCCAAACCCTAACCCTAACCCTAAACCTAACCCTAACCCTAACCCTAACCCAAACCCTAACCCTAACCCTAATCCTAACCCTAATGCTAACCCTAAACCTAACCCTAAATCTAACCCTAGTCCTAACCCTAACCCTAACCCTAACCCAAACCCTAACACTAACCCTAAACCTAACCCTAAACCTAAATCAAACCCTAAACCTAACCCTAACCCTAACCTGAACCCAAACCCTAACCCTAACCCTAACCCTAACTGAAACACTAATCCTAAACCTAACCCTAACCCTAATGCTAACCCTAAACATAATTCCAACTCAAACCCTAACTCTAACCCTAAACGTAACCAAAAACATAACCCAAACCGAAACCCTAACCATAAACCTAACCCTAACCCGAAACCCTAACCCTAACACTTACCCTAACCATAACCGAAACCTAAAACCAAACCCTAACCCTAATCCTAACCCTAACACTAACCCTAATCCTAGTCCTAACCCTAACCCTAACCCTAACCCTAAACCTAACCTTAACCCTTACCCAAACCCAAATTCTAAACCTAACTCTAATCGGAACCCTAACTCTAACACTAATCCTAACCCTAACCCTAACCATAACCCTAATCCAACACCTCACCCTAACCCTAATTCTAATCCAAACCCTAACCTAACCCTAACTCTAAACCAAACCCAAACCCTAACCCTAACCCTAACTCTAACCCAAACCCTAAACTAACCCTAAACCTAACCCTAACTCAAACCCTAACTCTAACACTAACCCAAACCCTAAACCTAACCCTAACCCAAACCATAACCCAAATAATAACCCTAATCCTAACCCTAACCCTAACCCTCATCCTTATCCTAACCCTAACCCTTACCCTAACCCTAACCCTAATTATAACCCTAACCCTAATCCTAACAGAAAACCTAACCCTAACACTAACCCTAACCATAATCTTAACACTAACCCTAAACCTCATCCTTATCCTAACCCTAACCCTAACCCTAACCTTAACACTAACCCTAATTCTAACCCTAACCCTAACCCTAACCCTAACCCTAATCCTAACCCTAACCCTAACCCTAACCCAAACCGAAACCCTAATCTTTACACAAACCCTAACCCTAACCCTAACCCTAAACCTAACCCAAACCCTAACCCTAACCCTAACCCTAACCCTAACCCCAACCCTAACCCTAACCCTAACCCTAACCCAAACCCTAACTGAAACACTTATCCTAAATCTAACCCTAACCCTAATACTAACCCTAAACCTAATTCAAACTCAAAACCTAACCCTAATCCTAACCCTAACCCTAACCCTAACCCTAACCCTAACCCTAACCCTAAACGAAGCCTAACTGAAACACTAATCCTAAACCTAACCCTAACCCTAATGCTAACCCTAAACCTAATTCAAACTCAAACCATAACCCTATTCCTAACCCGATCCCAAACCCTAACTCTAACCATAAACCTAACCAAAAACATAACCCAAACCGAAACCCTAACCCTACCCGAAACCCTAACCCTAACCCTAACCCTAACCCTAAACCCTAACCCTAACACTAAGCCTAACCATAACCCAAACATAAACCCAAACCCTAACCCTAATCCTAACACTAACCCTAACCCTAATCCTAGTCCTAACCCTAACCCTAACCCTAACCCTAACCCTAACCTTAACCCTTACCCAAACCCAAACTCTAAACCTAACTCTAATCGGAACCCTAACCCTAACCCTAATCCTAACCCTAACCCTAAGCATAACCCTAATCCAACACCTCACCCTAACCCTAACTCTTACCCAAACCCTAACCTAACCCTAACTCTAAACCAAACCCAAACCCTAACCCTAACCCTAACTCTAACCCAAACCCCAATGTAAGCCTAAACCTAACCCTAACTCAAACCCTAACTCTAACACTAACCCAAACCCTAACACTAACCCTAACCCAAACCATAACCCAAATAATAACCCTAATCCTAACCCTAAACCTAAACCTCAGCCTTATCCTAACCCTAACCCTAACCCTAACCCTAATTCTAACCCTAACCCTAACCCTAAGCCTAATCCAAAACCTAACACTAACCCTAACCCTAACCATAATCTTATCACTAACAATAACCCTAACACTAACCCAGATTCAAACCTAACACTAACCCAAACCCTAACCCTAACCCTAAGCCTAACCCTAACCCAAACCCTAACCCTAACCCTAATCCTAACCCTAATGCTAACCCTAAACCTAACTCAAACTCAAACCCTAAGCCTTACCCTAATCCAAACCCTAACCCTAACCCTAACCCTAACCCTAACCCTAACTAAAACCCTAACACTAACCCAACCCGAAAGCAAACCATAACCCTAACACGAAACTTAACCGAAAACCTAAACCTAACCGTATTCCTAAACCAAAACCTAACCCTAACACTAACCCTAACCCCAACCCTAACACAAACGCTAACCCTAACCCTAACCCTAACCCTAACCCAACCCCTAACCTTCACCATAACTCTAACCCAAATCCGACTCTAACCCTAATCTAACCCAAATCCTAACCCGAACCCTAACCCTAAACCTAACCCAAACCCTAACCCTAACCCAAATCCTAACCCAAACCCAAACCCTAACCCTAACCCTAACCAACCCTAACCATAACCCTAAACCTAACCCTAATGCTAAACCTAACCAGAACACTAACCCTAACCCTAAACCTAACCAAACCTAAACCCTAACCCAAACCCTAATCCTAACACTAACCCTAACACTAACCCTAACCAAAAACCTAAACCCTAACCCTACTCCTAACGCTAACCCTAACCCTAACACAAACCCTAACCCTAAACGTAACCTTAACCCAAACCCTAACCCTAACCTTAACCAAAACCCAAACCCTAATCTTAACACAAACCCTAACCCTAATCCTAACCCTAACCCTAACCCTAACCCAAACGCTAACCCTAACCATAACCCTAACCCAAACCTTAACCCTAACCCTACTCCTAACGCTAACCCTAACCCTAACACAAACCCTAAGCCTAAACGTTACCTTAACCCAAACCCTAACCCTAACCTTAACCCAAACCCAAACCCTAATCTTAACACAAACCCTAACCCTAATCCTAACCCTAACCCTAACCCTAACCCAAACACTAACCCTAACCCTAACCCGAACCCAAACCCTAACCCTAACCCTAACCCTAACTGAAACACTTATCCTAAACCTAACCCTAACCCTAATGCTAACCCTAAACCTAATTCAAACTCAAACCCTAACCCTAATCCTAACCCAACCCAAACCCAAACCTAACCCTAAAACTAACCCAAAACATAACCGAAACCGAAACCGTAACCCTAACCCTAACCCTAAACCTAAACCTAACCCTAACCATAACCCTAACCCTAACCGTAACCCTAACCCTAACCGAACTCCTAACCCTCACCATAACTCTAACCCAAATCCGACTCTAACCATAACACTAACCCTAACCCAAATCCTAACCCGAACCCTAACCCTAACCCTAACCCAAACCCTAACCCTAACCCAAACCCTAACCCAAACCCAAACCCTAACCCTAACCCTAAAGCTAACCCTAACCATAACCCTAACCCTAACCCTAACCCTAACCCTAACCCTAACCCTAACCCTCACCATAACTCTAACCCAAATCCGACTCTAACCATAACACTAACCCTAACCCAAATCCTAACCCGAACCCTAACCCTAACCGTAACCCTGACCCTAACCCTAACCCTCACCCTAACCCTAACCATAATCCTAACCCTAACCCTAACCCAAACCCTAACTCTAACCCTAACCCTAACTAAACCGTAAGCCTAACCCTAATCCTAACCCTAATGCTAACCCTAAACCTAACCCTAACACTAACCCTGGCCTTCACCCTAACCCTAACCCAAACGCTAACAAAAACCGTAACCCTAACCCTAACCCTAAATCAAAACCTAAACCTAACCCTAACCCTAACCCTAACTGAAACACTAATCCTAAACCTAACCCTAACCCTAATGCTAACCCTAAACCTAATTCCAACTCAAACCCTAACCCTAACCCTAATCCTAACACAAAACATAACACAAACCGAAACCCTAACCTTAAACCTAACCCTAACCCTAAACCCTAACCCTAACCCTGACTCTAACCATAACCCAAACCTAAAACCAAACCCTAACCCTAATCCTAACCCTAACACTAATCCTAGTCCTAAACCTAACCATAACCCTAACCCTAACCCTAAACCTAACCTTAACCCTTACCCAAACCCAAACTCTAAACCTAACTCTAATCGGAACCCTAATCCTAACCCTAATCCTAACCCTAACCCTAATCATAACCCTAATCCTAGTCCTAACCCTAACCCTAACCCTAACCCTAACCCTAACCCTAATCCTAACCCAAAACCTAACCCTAACCCTAACCCTAACCCAAACCCTAACCCTAACACTAACCCTAACCCAAAACCTAATCCTAACCCTAACCCTAACCCTAACCCAAACCCTAACTGAAACACATATCCTAAATCTAACCCTAACCCTAATGCTAACCCTAAACCTAATTCAAACTCAAAGCCCTAACCCTAATCCTAA
>JAJHUQ010000061.1:1727500-1740000 GCA_035773235.1 Eospalax fontanierii | reverse complement strand
CTAGTCCTATCCCTAACCCTAACCCTAACCCTAACCTTAACCCTTACCCAAACCCAAACTCTAAACCTAACTCTAATCGGCACCCTAACCCTAACCCTAATCCTAACCCTAACCCTAACCATAACCCTAATCCAACACCTCACCCTAACCCTAACTCTAACCCAAATCCTAACCTAACGCTAACACTAAACCAAACCCAAACCCTAACCCTAACCCTAACTGTAACCCAAACCCTAACCTAACCCAAACCCAAGCCCTAATCTTAACACAAACCCTAACCCTAACCCTAACCCTAATCCTCACCCAAACCCTAACCCTAACCATAACCCTAAACCAAACCCTAAACCTAACCCTAACCCTAACCCTAACCCTAACCCAAAACCTAACCCTAAACCTAATCATAATCCTAATGCTAACCCTAAACCTAACCCTATCACTAACCCTATTGCTAACTCTAACCCTAACACAAACCCTAACACTAACCCTAACCTTAACCCTAACCCTAAATCAAACCCTAACCCTAACCCTAAACCTAACACGTACCCAATCCCTACCCCTAGCACCAAGCCTAACTGAAACACTAATCCTAAATCTAACTCTAACCCTAATCCTCACCCTAACCCAAATGCTAACCCTAAGCCTAACCCTACCCCTAACCCTAACCTTAACCCTAACTCAAACCCAATCCCTAACCCTAACCCGAACCCGAACCCAAACCCTAACCCTAACCCTAAACCTAACCCAAACCCTAAACCTAACCCTAACACTACTCCTAAACCAAACCCTAAATCTAACCCTAATCCTAAATCTAACCCTAACCCTAATGCTAACCCTAAACCTAATTCAAACTCAAAAACTAACCCTAATCCTAACCCTAACCCTAACCCAAACCCTAACCCTAACCCTAACCCTAACCGAAACACTAATCCTAAACCTTACCCTAACCCTAATGCTAACCCTAAACCTAATTCAAACTCAAACCCTAACCCTAATCCTAACCCGAACCGAAACCCTAACCCTAACCCTAATCCTAACCCAAAACATAAACCACACCGAAACCCTAACCCTAACCCTAACCCTAACCAAAACCCACACCGTAAGCCTAAACCTAACCCAAACCCTAACACTAACCCTAATCCTACACTTAAACCCTAACCCTAACCCTAACCATAAACCAAACCTAAAGCCTAACCCTAACCCTAATCCTAAAACTAACCCTAACCATAACCCTAATCCAACCCATAACCCTAAACCTAACTCTAACCCAAACCCTAACGTAAACCTATCCCTAACCCAAACCCAAACCCTAACCCTAACCCTAACCTTAACCCGAATCCTAACACTAACCCAAACCCTAACCCTAACCCAAACCTAAACCATAACCCAAATACTAACCCTAATCCTAACCCTAACCCTAACCCTCATCCTTATCCTAACCCTAACCCTAATCCTTACCCTTACCCAAACCCAAACTCTAAAACTAACCCTAATCCGAACCCTAACTGTAATCCTAATCCTAACCGTAACCCTAATCCTAACCCAACACCTAACCCTCACCCTAACTCTAACCCAAACCCGAACCCTAACCCTAACCCTAACCCAAATCCTAACCCTAACCCTAACCCTAACCCTAAGCCAAACCCTAACCCTAATCCAAACCCTAACGCAAAACCAAACCCTAATCCTAACCCTAAACTTAACCCAAAACCTCACCCTAACCCTAACCCTAACCCTAAACTTAACCATAACAATAACCCTAACTGTAAACCAAACCGAAACCTAAACCGTAAACTTTACCCTAATCGTAACTCAAAACCTAACCCTAACCCAAATCCAAACCCTAAACTTTACACTAACCCTAGCCCTAACACTAACCCAAATTCAAACCTAAGCCTAACCCTAACCCAAAACCTAACCCTAATCCTAACACTAACCCTAACTCTAACCCTACCCCAAACCCGAACCCTAACCCTAACCCTAACCCAAACCCTAACCCTAACCCTAACCCAAACCCTAACCCTAACCTTAACCCTAAACCAAACCCTAATCCTAACCCTAACCTTAACATTAACCCTAACCGAAAATCTAAACCCTAACCCTACTCCTAACCCTAACCCTAACCCTTACCCTTACCCAAACCCAAATCCTAAAACTAACCCTAATCCAAACCCTAACCCTAACCCTAATCCTAACCGTAACCCTAACCCTAACCCAACCCCTAACCCTCACCATAACTCTAACCCAAATCCGACTCTAACACAAACCCTAACCCAAATCCTAACCCGAACCCTAACCCTAACCCTAACCCAAACCCTAACCCTAACCCAAACCCTAAACAAAACCCAAACCCAAACCCTAACCCTAACGCTAACCCTAACCATAACCCTAACCCTAACACTAATGCTAAACCTAACCATAACCCTAACCCTAAACCTAACCAAACCTAAACCCTAACCCATACCCTAATCCTAACACTAACCCTAACACTAACCCTAACCGAAAACCTAAACGCTAACCCTACTCCTAACCCTAACCCTAACCCAAACCCTAACCCTAAACGTAAACTTAACCCAAACCGTAAACCTAAACGTAACCCAAACCCAAACCGTAAACTTAACACAAACCCTAACCCTAATCCTAACCCTAACCCTAACCCTAACACAAAACGTAACCCTAACCCTAACCCTAACCCTAACCCTAACACAAAACGTAACCCTAACCCTAACCCTAACCCTAACCCAAACCCTAACACTAACCCTAACCCTAATCCTAACCCTAACCCTAACCATAACACTAATCGAACACCTCACGCTAACACTAACTCTAACTCAAACACACACCTAACCCTAACTCTAAACCAAACCCAAACCTAACCCTAACCCTAACTCTAACCCAAACCCTAACCTAACCCTATACCTAACCCTAACTCAAACCCTAAATCTAACACTAACCCAAACCCTAACCCTTACCCTAACCCAAACCATAACCCAAATACTAACACTAATCCTAACCCTAACCCTAACCCTCATCCTTATCCTAACCCTAACCCTAACCCTAACCTTAATCCTAACCCTAATTCTAACCCGAACCGTAACCCTAACCCTAACCCTAACCCTAACCCAACCCCAAACCCTGATCTTAACACAAACCCTAACCCTAATCCTAACCCTAACCCTAACCAGACCCTAACCCTAACCCTAACCCTAACCCAAACCCTAAACCTAACACTAACCCTAACCCTAACCCTAACCCAAACCATAACCCTAACGCTAATCCTAACCCTAATGCTAACAATAAACCTAACCCTAACACTTACCCTACTCCTAACCGTAACCCTAACCCAAACCCTAACACTAACCCTAACCCTAACCTTAACCCTAAATCAAACCCTAACCCTAACCCTAACCCTAACCCTAACCCTAACCCTAACCCCTAAAGCTCACCATAACTCTAACCCAAATCCGACTCTAACCATAATCCTAACCTAAATCCTAACCCGAACCCTAACCCTAACCCTAACCCAAACCCTAACCCTAACCCAAAACCTAACCCAAACCCAAACCCTAACCCTAACCCTAAAGCTAACCCTAACCATAACCCTAACCCTAACCCTAATGCTAAACCTAACCATAACCCTAACCCTAACCCTAACCCTAACCCTAACCCTAACCCTAACCCAAACCCTAACCCTAACCCTAACCCTAACCCTAACCCTAACCCAAACCCTAACCCTAACCCTAACCCAAACCCTAACCCTAACCTTAACCCTAAACTAAACCCTAATCCTAACCCTAACCCTAACATTAACCCTAACCGAAAATCTAAACCCTAACCCTACTCCTAACCCTAACCCTAACCCTTACCCTTACCCTTACCCAAACCCAAATCCTAAAACTAACCCTAATCCAAACCCTAACCCTAACCCTAATCCTAACCGTAACCCTAACCCTAACCCAAGCCCTAACCCTCACCATAACTCTAACCCAAATCCGACTCTAACACAAACCCTAACCCAAATCCTAACCCGAACCCTAACCCTAACCCTAACCCAAACCCTAACCCTAACCCAAACCCTAAACAAAACCCAAACACAAACCCTAACCCTAACGCTAACCCTAACCATAACCCTAACCCTAACACTAATGCTAAACCTAACCATAACCCTAACCCTAAACCTAACCAAACCTAAACCCTAACCCATACCCTAATCCTAACACTAACCCTAACACTAACCCTAACCGAAAACCTAAACCCTAACCCTACTCCTAACCCTAACCCTAACCCAAACCCTAACCCTAAACGTAACCTTAACCCAAACCCTAACCCTAACCTTAACCCAAACCCAAACCCTAATCTTAACACAAACCCTAACCCTAATCCTAACCCTAACCCTAACCCTAACACAAAACGTAACCCTAACCCTAACCCTAACCCTAACACAAAACGTAACCCTAACCCTAACCCTAACCCTAACCCAAACCCTAACCCTAACCCTAACCCTAACCCTAATCCTAACCCGAACCCAAACCCTAACGCTAACCCTAAACCTAACCCAAAACATAACCAAAACCGAAACCCTAACCCTAACCCTAACCCGAAACCCTAACCCTAACACTTACCCTAAACATAACCAAAACCTAAATCCAAACCCTAACCATAATCCTAACCCTAACCCTAAGCCTAATCCAAATCCTAACTCTAACCCTAACCCTAAACTTAACCCTAACCTTAACACTTACAAAACCCAAAATCTAAACCTAACTCTAATCGGAACCCTAACCCTAACCCTAATCCTAACCCTAACCCTAACCATAACACTAATCGAACACCTCACGCTAACACTAACTCTAACTCAAACACACACCTAACCCTAACTCTAAACCAAACCCAAACCTAACCCTAACCCTAACTCTAACCCAAAGCCTAACCTAACCCTATACCTAACCCTAACTCAAACCCTAACTCTAACACTAACCCAAACCCTAACACTAACCCTAACCCAAACCATAACCCAAATACTAACACTAATCCTAACCCTAACCCTAACCCTCATCCTTATCCTAACCCTAACCCTAACCCTAACCCTAACCTTAACCCTAACCCTAATATTAACCCGAACCGTAACCCTAACCCTAACCCTAACCCTAACCCAAACCCAAACCGTGATCTTAACACAAACCCTAACCCTAATCCTAACCCTAACCCTAACCAGACCCTAACCCTAACCCTAACCCTAACCCAAACCCTAGCCCTAACCCTAACCCTAACCCTAACCCAAACCATAACCCTAACGCTAATCCTAACCCTAATGCTAACCCTAAACCTAACCCTAACACTTACCCTACTCCTAACCGTAACCCTAACCCAAACCCTAACACTAACCCTAACCCTAACCTTAACCCTAAATCAAACCCTAACCCTAACCCTAACCCTAACCCCAACCATAACCCTAACCCTAACCCCTAAAGCTCACCATAACTCTCACCAAATCCGACTCTAAACATAACCCTAACCCAAATCCTAACCCGAACCCTAACCCTAACCCTAACCCAAACCCTAACCCTAACCCAAACCCTAACCCAAACCCAAACCCTAACCCTAACCCTAAAGCTAACCCTAACCATAACTCTAACCCTAACCCTAATGCTAAACCTAACCATAACCCTAACCCTAACCCTAACCCTAACCCTAACCCTAACCCTAACCCTAACCCAAACCCTAACCCTAACCCTAACCCTAACCCTAACCTTAACCCAAACCGTAAGCCTAACCCTAATCCTAACCCTAATGCAAACCCTAAACCTAACCCTAACACTAACCCTAGTCTTAACCCTAACCCTAACCCTAACCCTAGCCCTAATCCTAGTCCTAACCCTAACGCTAACCCTAACCCTAAACCTAACCTTAACCCTTACCCAAACCCAAACTCTAAACCTAACTCTAATCGGAACCCTAACCCTAACCCTAATCCTAACCCTAACCCTAACCATAACCCTAATCCTAGTCCTAACCCTAACCCTAACCCTAACCCTAACCCTAACCCTAATCCTAACCCAAAACCTAACCCTAACCCTAACCCTAACCCTAACCCAAACCCTAACCCTAACACTAACCCTAACCCAAAACCTAACCCTAACCCTAACCCTAATCCTAACCCAAACCCTAACTGAAACACTTAACCTAAATCTAACCCTAATCCTAATGCTAACCCTAAACCTAATTCAAACACAAACCCTAACCCTAATCCTAACCTTAACCCTAACCCTAACCCTAACCCTAACCCTAAACCTAACCCAAAACATAACCCAAACCGAAAACCTAACCCTAACCCTAACCGTAACCCTAATCCTAACCCTAACCCTAACCCTAATCCTAGTCCTAACCCTAACTCTAACCCAAACCCTAACCTAACCCTAACTCTAAACCAAACTCTAAACCTAACTCTAATCGGAACCCTAACCCTAACCCTAATCCTAACCCTAACCCTAACCATAACCCTAATCCAACACCTCACCCTAACCCTAACTCTAACCCAAACCCTAACCTAACCCTAACACTAAACCAAACCCAAACCTAACCCTAACCCTAACTCTAACCCAAAGCCTAACCTAACCCTATACCTAACCCTAACTCAAACCCTAACTCTAACACTAACCCAAACCCTAACACTAACCCTAACCCAAACCATAACCCAAATACTAATACTAATCCTAACCCTAACCCTAACCCTCATCCTTATCCTAACCCTAACCCTAACCCTAACCCTAACCTTAACCCTAACCCTAATTCTAACCCGAACCGTAACCCTAACCCTAACCCTAACCCTAACCCAAACCCAAACCGTGATCTTAACACAAACCCTAACCCTAATCCTAACCCTAACCCTAACCAGACCCTAACCCTAACCCTAACCCTAACCCAAACCCTAACCCTAACCCTAACCCTAACCCTAACCCAAACCATAACCCTAACGCTAATCCTAACCCTAATGCTAACCCTAAACCTAACCCTAACACTTACCCTACTCCTAACCGTAACCCTAACCCAAACCCTAACCCAAACCCTAACCCTAACCCAAACCCTAACCCAAACCCAAACCCTAACCCTAACCCTAAAGCTAACCCTAACCATAACTCTAACCCTAACCCTAATGCTAAACCTAACCATAACCCTAACCCTAACCCTAACCCTCACCCTAACCCTAACCCTAACCCTAACCCAAACCCTAACCCTAACCCTAACCCTAACCTTAACCCAAACCGTAAGCCTAACCCTAATCCTAACCCTAATGCAAACCCTAAACCTAACCCTAACACTAACCCTAGTCTTAAACCTAACCCTAACCCAAACCCTAACAAAAACGCTAACCCTAACCCTAAATCAAAACCTAAACCTAACCCTAACCCTAACCTTAACACAAACCCTAACCCTAACCCTAACCCTAACTGAAAAACTAATCCTAAACCTAAACGTAACCCTAATGCTAACCCTAAACCTAATTCCAACTCAAACCCTAACCCTAACCCTAAACCTAACCCAAAACATAATCCAAACCGAAACCCTAACCTTAAACCTAACCCTAACCCTAAACCCTAACCCTAACCCTGACCCTAACCATAACCCAAACCTAAAACCAAACCCTAACCCTAATCCTAACCCTAACCCTAGCCCTAATCCTAGTCCTAACCCTAACGCTAACCCTAACCCTATTCCTAACCTTATCCCTTACCCAAACCCAAACTCTAAACCTAACTCTAATCGGAACCCTAACCCTAACCCTAATCCTAACACTAACCCTAACCATAACCCTAATCCTAGTCCTAACCCTAACCCTAACCCTAACCCTAACCCTAACCCTAATCCTAACCCAAAACCTAACCCTAACCCTAACCCTAACCCTAACCCTAACCCAAACCCTAACCCTAACACTAACCCTAACCCAAAACCTAACCCTAACCCTAACCCTAATCCTAACCCAAACCCTAACTGAAACACTTAACCTAAATCTAACCCTAATCCTAATGCTAACCCTAAACCTAATTCAAACTCAAACCCTAACCCTAATCCTAACCTTAACCCTAACACTAACCCTAACCCTAACCCTAAACCTAACCCAAAACATAACCCAAACCGAAAACCTAACCCTAACCCTAACCGTAACCCTAATCCTAACCCTAACCCTAACCCTAATCCTAGTCCTAACCCTAACCCTAACCCAAACCCTAACCTTAACCCTTACCCAAAACCAAACTCTAAACCTAACTCTAATCGGAACCCTAACCCTAACCCTAATCCTAACCGTAACCCTAACCATAACCCTAATCCAACACCTCACCCTAACCCTAACTCTAACCCAAACCCTAACCTAACCCTAACACTAAACCAAACCCAAACCCTAACCCTAACCCTAACTGTAACCCAAACCCTAACCTAACCCAAACCCAAACCCTAGTCTTAACACAAACCCTAACCCTAACCCTAACCCTAACCCTCACCCAAACCCTAACCCTAACCATAACCCTAAACCAAACCCTAAACCTAACCCTAACCCTAACCCTAACCCTAACCTTAACCCAAACCCTAACCCTAAACCTAATGATAACCCTAATGCTAACCCTAAACCTAACCCTATCACTAACCCTATTCCTAACCCTAACCCTAACCCAAACCCTAACACTAACCCTAAACTTAACCCTAACCCTAAATCAAACCCTAACCCTAACCCTAAACCTAACCCGTACCCAAACCCTAACCCTAACACTAAGCCTAACTGAAACACTAATCCTAAACCTAACCCTAACCCTAATGCTAACACTAAACCTAATTCAAACTCAAACCATAACCCTATTCCTAACCCGAACACAAACCCTAACCCTAACCCTAAACCTAACCCAAAACATAACTCAAACCGAAACCCTAACCCTAACCCTAAACCTAACCCTAAACCCTAACCCTAACACTAACCCTAACCATAACCCAAACCTAAACCCAAACCCTAACCCTAAACCTAACCCTAACCCTAACCCTAATCCTAGTCCTAACCCTAACCCTAACCCTAACCCTAACCCTAACCCTAACCCTAACCCTAACCTTAACCCTTATCAAAACCCGAACTCTAAACCTAACTCTAATCGGAACCCTAACCCTAACCCTAATCCTAACCCTAACCCTAACCATAACATTAATCCAACACCTCACCCTAACCCTAACTCTAACCCAAACCCTAACCTAACCCTAACTCTAAACCAAACCCAAACCCTAACCCTAACCCTAACTCTAACCCAACACCAATGTAAGCCTAAACCTAACCCTAACTCAAACCCTAACTCTAACACTAACCCAAACCCTAACACTAACCCTAACCCAAACCATAACCCAAATACTAACACTAATCCTAACCCTAACCCTAACCCTCATCCTTATCCTAACCCTAACCCTAACCCTAACCCTAACCTTAACCCTAACCCTAATTCTAACCCGAACCGTAACCCTAACCCTAACCCTAACCCTAACCCAAACCCAAACCGTGATCTTAACACAAACCCTAACCCTAATCCTAACCCTAACCCTAACCAGACCCTAACCCTAACCCTAACCCTAACCCAAACCCTAACCCTAACCCTAACCCTAACCCTAACCCAAACCATAACCCTAACGTTAATCCTAACCCTAATGCTAACCCTAAACCTAACCCTAACACTTACCCTACTCCTAACCGTAACCCTAACCCAAACCCTAACACTAACCCTAACCCTAAACTTAACCCTAAATCAAACCCTAACCCTAACCCTAACCCTAACCCCAACCATAACCCTAACCCTAACCCCTAAAGCTCACCATAACTCTCACCCAAATCCGACTCTAAACATAACCCTAACCCAAATCCTAACCCGAACCCTAACCCTAACCCTAACCCAAACCCTAACCCTAACCCAAACCCTAACCCAAACCCAAACCCTAACCCTAACACTAAAGCTAACCCTAACCATAACTCTAACCCTAACCCTAATGCTAAACCTAACCATAACCCTAACCCTAACCCTAACCCTAACCCTAACCCTAACTCTAACCCTAACCCAAACCCTAACCCTAACCCTAACCCTAACCTTAACCCAAACCGTAAGCCTAACCCTAATCCTAACCCTAATGCAAACCCTAAACCTAACCCTAACACTAACCCTAGTCTTAACCCTAACCCTAACCCAAACCCTAACAAAAACCCTAACCCTAACCCTAAATCAAAACCTAAACCTAACCCTAACCCTAACCTTAACCCAAACCCTAACCCTAACCCTAACCCTAACTGAAAAACTAATCCTAAACCTAAACGTAACCCTAATGCTCACCGTAAACCTAATTCCAACTCAAACCCTAACCCTAACCCTAAACCTAACCCAAAACATAATCCAAACCGAAACCCTAACCTTAAACCTAACCCTAACCCTAAACCCTAACCCTAAACCTGACCCTAACCATAACCCAAACCTAAAACCAAACCCTAACCCTAATCCTAACCCTAACCCTAGCCCTAATCCTAGTCCTAACCCTAACGCTAACCCTAACCCTAAACCTAACCTTAACCCTTACCCAAACCCAAACTCTAAACCTAACTCTAATCGGAACCCTAACCCTAACCCTAATCCTAACCCTAACCCTAACCATAACCCTAATCCTAGTCCTAACCCTAACCCTAACCCTAACCCTAACCCTAATCCTAACCCAAAACCTAACCCTAACCCTAACCCTAACCCTAACCCAAACCCTAACCCTAACACTAACCCTAACCCAAAACCTAACCCTAACCCTAACCCTAACCCTAACCCAAACCCTAACTGAAACACTTAACCTAAATCTAACCCTAATCCTAATGCTAACCCTAAACCTAATTCAAACTCAAACCCTAACCCTAATCCTAACCTTAACCCTAACCCTAACCCTAACCCTAACCCTAAACCTAACCCAAAACATAACCCAAACCAAAACCCCAAACCTAACCCAAACCCTAACCGTAACCCTAATCCTAACCCTAACCCTAACCCTAATCCTAGTCCTAACCCTAACCCTAACCCAAACCCTAACCTTAACCCTTACCCAAAACCAAACTCTAAACCTAACTCTAATCGGAACCCTAACCCTAACCCTAATCCTTAGCCTTACCCTAACCATAACCCTAATCCAATACCTCACCCTAACCCAAACTCTAACCCAAACCCTAACCGAACCCTAACAGTAAACCAAAGCCAATCCCCAACCCTAACCCTAACTGTAACCCAAACCCTAACCTAACCCAAACCCAAACCCTAGTCTTAACACAAACCCTAACCCTAACCCTAACCCTAACCCTAACCCTAACCCAAACCCTAACCCTAAACCTAATGATAACCCTAATGCTAACCCTAAACCTAACCCTATCACTAACCCTATTCCTAACCCTAACCCTAACCCAAACCCTAACACTAACCCTAAACTTAACCCTAACCCTAAATCAAACCCTAACCCTAACCCTAAACCTAACCCGTACCCAAACCCTAACCCTAACACTAAGCCTAACTGAAACACTAATCCTAAACCTAACCCTAACCCTAATGCTAACACTAAACCTAATTCAAACTCAAACCATAACCCTATTCCTAACCCGAACACAAACCCTAACCCTAACCCTAAACCTAACCCAAAACATAACTCAAACCGAAACCCTAACCCTAACCCTAAACCTAACCCTAAACCCTAACCCTAACACTAACCCTAACCATAACCCAAACCTAAACCCAAACCCTAACCCTAAACCTAACCCTAACCCTAACCCTAATCCTAGTCCTAACCCTAACCCTAACCCTAACCCTAACCCTAACCCTAACCCTAACCTTAACCCTTATCAAAACCAGAACTCTAAACCTAACTCTAATCGGAACCCTAACCCTAACCCTAATCCTAACCCTAACCCTAACCATAACATTAATCTTACACCTCACCCTAACCCTAACTCTAACCCAAACCCTAACCTAACCCTAACTCTAAACCAAACGAAACCCTAACCCTAACCCTAACTCTAACCCAACACCAATGTAAGCCTAAACCTAACCCTAACTCAAACCCTAACTCTAACACTAACCCAAACCCTAACACTAACCCTAACCCAAACCCTAACCCAAATAATAACCCTAATCCTAACCCTAAACCTAACCCTCATCCTTATCCTAACCCTAACCCTAAACCTAAGTCTAACCCTAACCCTAACCCTAAACCTCACCCAAAACCTAACCCTAACCCTAACCCTAACCATAATCTTAACACTAACCATAACCCTAATACTAACCCAGATTCAAACCTAACCCTAACCCAAACCCTAACCCTAACCCTAAACCTAACCCTAACCCTAACCCAAACCCTATCCCTAACCCCACACCTAACCTTCACCATAACTCTAACCCAAATCCGACTCTAACCATAACCCTAACCCAAATCCTAACCCGAACCCTAACCCTAACCCTAACCCAAAC
>JAJHUQ010000061.1:1720000-1722500 GCA_035773235.1 Eospalax fontanierii | reverse complement strand
CCAAAACCTAACCCTAACCCTAACCCTAACCCAAACCCTAACTGAAACACTTATCCTAAATCTAACCCTAACCCTAATGCTAACCCTAAACCTAATTCAAACTCAAACCCTAACCCTAATCCTAACCTTAACCCTAACCCTAACCCTAACCCTAACCCTAAACCTAACCCAAAACATAACCCAAACCGAAAACCTAACCCTAACCCTAACCGTAACCCTAATCCTAATCCTAACCCTAACCCTAATCCTAGTCCTAACCCTAACCCTAACCCTAACCCTAACCTTAACCCTTACCCAAACCCAAACTCTAAACCTAACTCTAATCGGAACCCTAACCCTAACCCTAATCCTAACCCTAACCCTAACCATAACCCTAATCCAACACCTCACCCTAACCCTAACTCTAACCGAAATCCTAACCTAACGCTAACACTAAACCAAACCCAAACCCTAACCCTAACCCTAACTGTAACCCAAACCCTAACCTAACCCAAACCCAAGCCCTAATCTTAACACAAACCCTAACCCTAAACCTAACCCTAATCCTCACCCAAACCCTAACCCTAACCATAACCCTAAACCAAACCCTAAACCTAACCCTAACCCTAACCCTAACCCTAACCCAAAACCTAACCCTAAACCTAATCATAACCCTAATGCTAACCCTAAACCTAACCCTATCACTAACCCTATTGCTAACTCTAACCCTAACACAAACCCTAACACTAACCCTAACCTTAACCCTAACCCTAAATCAAACCCTAACCCTAACCCTAAACCTAACCCGTACCCAAAACCTAACCCTAACACTAAGCCTAACTGAAACACTAATCCTAAACCTAACTCTAACCCTAATGCTAACCCTAAACCTAATTCAAACTCAAACAATAACCCTATTCCTAACCCGAACCCAAACCCTAACCCTAACCCTAAACCTAACCCAAAACATAACCCATACCGAAACCCTAACCCTAACCCTAAACCCTAACCCTAACACTAACCCTAACCATAACCCAAACCTAAACCCAAACCCTAACCCTAAACCTAACACTAATCCTAACCCTAATCCTAGTCCTAACCCTAACCCTAACCCTAACCCTAACCCTAACCCTAACCCTAACCCTAACCTTAACCCTTACCCCAACCCAAACTCTAAACCTAACTCTAATCGGAACCCTAACCCTAACCCTAATCCTAACCCTAACCCTAACCATAACCCTAATCCAACACCTCACCCTAACCCTAACTCTAACCCAAACCCTAACATAACCCTAACTCTAAACCAAACCCAAACCCTAGCCCTAACCCTAACTCTAACCCAACCCCAATGTAAGCCTACACCTAACCCTAACTCAAACCCTAACTCTAACACTAACCCAAACCCTAACACTAACCCTAACCCAAACCCTAACCCAAATAATAACCCGAATCCTAACTCTAACCCTAACCCTAACCCTCATCCTTATCCTAACCCTAACCCTAACCCTAACCCTAACCCTAAACCTAAGTCTAACCCTAACCCTAACCCTAACCCGCACCCAAAACCTAACCATAACCCTAACCCTAACCATAATCTTAACACTAACCATAACCCTAATACTAACCCAGATTCAAACCTAACCCTAACCCAAACCCTAACCCTAACCCTAACCCTAAACCTAACCCAAACCCTAACCCTAACCCAACCCCTAACCTTCACCATAACTCTAACCCAAAACCGACTCTAACCCTAACCCTAACCCAAATCCTAACCCGAACCCTAACCCTAACCCTAACCCTAACACCAACCCTAAACATAACCCTAACCCTAACCCTAATGCTAAACCTAACCATAACCCTAACCCTAACCCTAAACCTAACCAAACCTAAACCCTAACACAAACCCTAATCCTAACACTAATCCTAACACTAACCCTAACCAAAAACCTAAACCCTAACCCTACTCCTAACGCTAACCCTAACCCTAACACAAACCCTAAACCTAAACGTAACCTTAACCCAAACCCTAACCCTAACCTTAACCCAAACCCAAACCCTAATCTTAACACAAACCCTAACCCTAATCCTAACCCTAACCCTAACCCTAACCCAAACGCTAACCTTAACCATAACCCTAACCCAAACCTTAACCCTAAACCTAACCCTAACCCTAACCAAAACCCAAACCCTAACCCTAACCCTAATCCTAACCCTAATGCTAACCCTAAACCTAACCCTAACACTAACCCTAGTCCTAACCCTAACCCTAACCCAAACCCTAACACTAACCCTAACCCTAACCCTAACCCTAAATCAAACCCTAAACCTAAACCTAACCCTAACCCGAACCCAAACCCTAACCCTAACCCTAACCCTAATCCTAGTCCTAACCCTAACCCTAACCCTAACCCTAACCCTAAACCTAACCTTAACCCTTACCCAAACCCAAACTCTAAACCTAACTCTAATCGGAACCCTAACCCTAACCCTAATCCTAACCCTAACCCTAACCATAACCCTA
>JAJHUQ010000061.1:1700000-1712500 GCA_035773235.1 Eospalax fontanierii | reverse complement strand
CCAAACCCTAACCCTAACCCTAACCCTAACTGAAACACTTATCCTAACCCTAACCCTAACCCTAATGCTAACGCTAAACCTAATTCAAACTCAAACCCTAACCCTAATCCTAACCCAACCCAAACCCAAACCTAACCCTAAAACTAACCCAAAACATAACCGAAACCGAAAGCGTAACCCTAACCCTAACCCTAACCCTAAACCTAACCCTAACCATAACCCTAACCCTAACCGTAACCCTAACCCTAACCCAACCCCTAACCCTCACCATAACTCTAACCCAAATCCGACTCTAACCATAACCCTAACCCAAATCCTAACCCGAACCCTTACCCTAACACTAACCCAAACCCTAACCCTAACCCAAACCCTAACCCTAACCCTAAAGATAACCCTAACCATAACCCTAACCCTAACCCTAATGCTAAACCTAACCCTAACCCTAACCCTAACCCTAACCCTAACCCTAACCCTAACCCAAACCCTAACCCTAACCCTAACCCTAACCCTAACCCTAACCCTAACCCAAACCGTAAGCCTAACCCTAATCCTAACCCTAATGCTAACCCTAAACCTAACCCTAACACTAACCCTAGTCTTCACCCTAACCCTAACCCAAAACCTAACAAACACCCTAACCCTAACCCTAACCCTAAATCAAAACCTAAACCTAACCCTAACCCTAATCCGAACCCAAACACTAACCCTAACCCTAACCCCAACTGAAACACAAATCCTAAACCTAACCCTAACCCTAATGCTAACCCTAAATCTAATTCCAACTCAAACCCTAACCCTAACACTAAACCTAACCCAAAACATAACCCAAACCGAAACTCTAACCTTAAACCTACCCCTAACCCTAAACCCTAACCCTAACCCTGACCCTAACCATAACCCAAACCTAAATCCAAACCCTAACCCTAATCCTAACCCTAACCCTAGCCCTAATCCTAGTCCTAACCCTAACCCTAACCGTAACCCTAACCCTAAACCTAACCTTAACCCTAACCCAAACCCAATCTCTAAACCTAACTCTAATCGGAACCCTAACCCTTACCCTAATCCTAACCCTAACCCTAACCATAAACCTAATCCTAGTCCTAACCCTAACCCTAACCCTAACCCTAACCCTAACCCTAACCCTAATCCTAACCCAAAACCTAACCCTAACCCTAACCCTAACCCAAACCCTAACCCTAACCCTAACCCTAACCCAAACCCTAACTGAAACACTTATCCTAAATCTAACCCTAACCATAATGCTAACCCTAAACCTAATTCAAACTCAAACCCTAACCCTAATCCTAACCTTAACCCTAACCCTAACCCTAACCCTAAACCTAACCCAAAACATAACCCAAACCGAAAACCTAACCCTAACCCTAACCGTAACCCTAATCCTAATCCTAACCCTAACCCTAATCCTAGTCCTAACCCTAACCCTAACCCTAACCCTAACCTTAACCCTTACCCAAACCCAAACTCTAAACCTAACTCTAATCGGAACCCTAACCCTAACCCTAATCCTAACCCTAACCCTAACCATAACCCTAATCCAACACCTCACCCTAACCCTAACTCTAACCCAAATCCTAACCTAACGCTAACACTAAACCAAACCCAAACCCTAACCCTAACCCTAACTGTAACCCAAACCCTAACCTAACCCAAACCCAAGCCCTAATCTTAACACAAACCCTAACCCTAATCCTAACCCTAATCCTCACCCAAACCCTAACCCTAACCATAACCCTAAACCAAACCCTAAACCTAACCCTAACCCTAACCCTAACCCTAACCCAAAACCTAACCCTAAACCTAATCATAACCCTAATGCTAACCCTAAACCTAACCCTATCACTAACCCTATTGCTAACTCTAACCCTAACACAAACCCTAACACTAACCCTAACCTTAACCCTAACCCTAAATCAAACCCTAACCCTAACCCTAAACCTAACCCGTACCCAAACCCTAACCCTAACACTAAGCCTAACTGAAACACTAATCCTAAACCTAACTCTAACCCTAATGCTAACCCTAAACCTAATTCAAACTCAAACAATAACCCTATTCCTAACCCGAACCCAAACCCTAACCCTAACCCTAAACCTAACCCAAAACATAACCCAAACCGAAACCCTAACCCTAACCCTAAACCCTAACCCTAACACTAACCCTAACCATAACCCAAACCTAAACCCAAACCCTAACCCTAAACCTAACACTAATCCTAACCCTAATCCTAGTCCTAACCCTAACCCTAACCCTAACCCTAACCCTAACCCTAACCCTAACCCTAACCTTAACCCTTACCCAAACCCAAACTCTAAACCTAACTCTAATCGGAACCCTAACCCTAACCCTAATCCTAACCCTAACCCTAACCATAACCCTAATCCAACACCTCACCCTAACCCTAACTCTAACCCAAACCCTAACATAACCCTAACTCTAAACCAAACCCAAACCCTAGCCCTAACCCTAACTCTAACCCAACCCCAATGTAAGCCTACACCTAACCCTAACTCAAACCCTAACTCTAACACTAACCCAAACCCTAACACTAACCCTAACCCAAACCCTAACCCAAATAATAACCCGAATCCTAACTCTAACCCTAACCCTAACCCTCATCCTTATCCTAACCCTAACCCTAACCCTAACCCTAACCCTAAACCTAAGTCTAACCCTAACCCTAACACTAACCCGCACCCAAAACCTAACCCTAACCCTAACCCTAACCATAATCTTAACACTAACCATAACCCTAATACTAACCCAGATTCAAACCTAACCCTAACCCAAACCCTAACCCTAACCCTAACCCTAAACCTAACCCAAACCCTAACCCTAACCCAACCCCTAACCTTCACCATAACTCTAACCCAAAACCGACTCTAACCCTAACCCTAACCCAAATCCTAACCCGAACCCTAACCCTAACCCTAACCCTAACACCAACCCTAACCATAACCCTAACCCTAATGCTAAACCTAACCATAACCCTAACCCTAACCCTAAACCTAACCAAACCTAAACCCTAACACAAACCCTAATCCTAACACTAATCCTAACACTAACCCTAACCAAAAACCTAAACCCTAACCCTACTCCTAACGCTAACCCTAACCCTAACACAAACCCTAACCCTAAACGTAACCTTAACCCAAACCCTAACCCTAACCTTAACCCAAACCCAAACCCTAATCTTAACACAAACCCTAACCCTAATCCTAACCCTAACCCTAACCCTAACCCAAACGCTAACCTTAACCATAACCCTAACCCAAACCTTAACCCTAAACCTAACCCTAACCCTAACCAAAACCCAAACCCTAACCCTAACCCTAATCCTAACCCTAATGCTAACCCTAAACCTAACCCTAACACTAACCCTAGTCCTAACCCTAACCCTAACCCAAACCCTAACACTAACCCTAACCCTAACCCTAACCCTAAATCAAACCCTAAACCTAAACCTAACCCTAACCCGAACCCAAACCCTAACCCTAACCCTAACCCTAATCCTAGTCCTAACCCTAACCCTAACCCTAACCCTAACCCTAAACCTAACCTTAACCCTTACCCAAACCCAAACTCTAAACCTAACTCTAATCGGAACCCTAACCCTAACCCTAATCCTAACCCTAACCCTAACCATAACCCTAATCCTAGTCCTAACCCTAACCCTAACCCTAACGCTAACCCTAAACCTAACCTTAACCCTTACCGAAACCCAAACTCTAAACCTAACTCTAATCGGAACCCTAACCCTAACCCTAATCCTAACCCTTACCCTAACCATAACCCTAATCCAACACCTCACTCTAATCCTAACTCTAACCCAAAACCTAACCTAACCCTAACTCTAAACCAAACCCAAACCCTAACCCTAACCCTAACTCTAACCCAAACCCCAACGTAAGCCTAAACCTAACCCTAACTCAAACCCTAACTCTAACACTAACCCAAACCCTAACCCTAACCATAACCCTAATCCAACATCTCACCCTAACCCTAACTCTAACCCAAACCCTAACCTAACCCTAACTCTAAACCAAACCCAAACCCTAACCCTAACCCTAACTGTAACCCAAACCATAACCCAAATAGTAACCCTAATCCTAACCCTAACCCTAACCTTCATCCTTATCCTAACCCTTACCCTAACCCTAACCTTAACACTAACCCTAATTGTAAACCTTAACCCAAACCCTAACCCTAACCTTAACCCAAACCCAAACCCTAATCTTAAAACAAACCCTAACCCTAATCCTAACCCTAACCCTAACCCTAACCCAAACGCTAACCCTAACCCTAACCCTAACGCAAACCTTAACCCTAACCCTACTCCTAACGCTAACCCTAACCCTAACACAAACCCTAACCCTAAACGTAACCTTAACCCAAACCCTAACCCTAACCTTAACCCAAACCCAAACCCTAATCTTAACACAAACCCTAACCCTAATCCTAACCCTAACCCTAACCCAAACCCAAACCCTAACCCTAACCCTAACCCGAACCCAAACCCTAACCCTAACCCTAACCCTAACTGAAACACTTATCCTAACCCTAACCCTAACCCTAATGCTAACCCTAAACCTAATTCAAACTCAAACCCTAACCCTAATCCTAACCCAACCCAAACCCAAACCTAACCCTAAAACTAACCCAAAACATAACCGAAACCGAAAGCGTAACCCTAACCCTAACCCTAACCCTAAACCTAACCCTAACCATAACCCTAACCCTAACCGTAACCCTAACCCTAACCCAACCCCTAACCCTCACCATAACTCTAACCCAAATCCGACTCTAACCATAACCCTAACCCAAATCCTAACACGAACCCTTACCCTAACACTAACCCAAACCCTAACCCTAACCCAAACCCTAACCCAAACCCAAACCCTAACCCTAACCCTAAAGATAACCCTAACCATAACCCTAACCCTAACCCTAATGCTAAACCTAACCATAACCCTAACCCTAACCCTAACCCTAACCCTAACCCTAACCCTAACCCAAACCCTAACCCTAACCCTAACCCTAACCCTAACCCTAACCCAAACCGTAAGCCTAACCCTAATCCTAACCGTAATGCTAACCCTAAACCTAACCCTAACACTAACCCTAGCCTTCACCCTAACCCTAACCCAAAACCTAACAAAAACCCTAACCCTAACCCTAACCCTAAATCAAAACCTAAACCTAACCCTAACCCTAATCCGAACCCAAACACTAACCCTAACCCTAACCCTAACTGAAACACAAATCCTAAACCTAACCCTAACCCTAATGCTAACCCTAAATCTAATTCCAACTCAAACCCTAACCCTAACACTAAACCTAACCCAAAACATAACCCAAACCGAAACCCTAACCTTAAACCTACCCCTAACCCTAAACCCTAACCCTAACCCTGACCCTAACCATAACCCAAACCTAAAACCAAACCCTAACCCTAATCCTAACCCTAACCCTAGCCCTAATCCTAGTCCTAACCCTAACCCTAACCGTAACCCTAACCCTAAACCTAACCTTAACCCTAACCCAAACCCAATCTCTAAACCTAACTCTAATCGGAACCCTAACCCTTACCCTAATCCTAACCCTAACCTTAACCATAACCCTAATCCTAGTCCTAACCCTAACCCTAACCCTAACCCTAACCCTAACCCTAACCCTAATCCTAACCCAAAACCTAACCCTAACCCTAACCCTAACCCAAACCCTAACCCTAACCCTAACCCTAACCCAAACCCTAACTGAAACACTTATCCTAAATCTAACCCTAACCATAATGCTAACCCTAAACCTAATTCAAACTCAAACCCTAACCCTAATCCTAACCTTAACCCTAACCCTAACCCTAACCCTAACCCTAAACCTAACCCAAAACATAACCCAAACCGAAAACCTAACCCTAACCCTAACCGTAACCCTAATCCTAATCCTAACCCTAACCCTAATCCTAGTCCTAACCCTAACCCTAACCCTAACCCTAACCTTAACCCTTACCCAAACCCAAACTCTAAACCTAACTCTAATCGGAACCCTAACCCTAACCCTAATCCTAACCCTAACCCTAACCATAACCCTAATCCAACACCTCACCCTAACCCTAACTCTAACCCAAATCCTAACCTAACGCTAACACTAAACCAAACCCAAACCCTAACCCTAACCCTAACTGTAACCCAAACCCTAACCTAACCCAAACCCAAGCCCTAATCTTAACACAAACCCTAACCCAAACCCTAACCCTAATCCTCACCCAAAACCTAACCCTAACCATAACCCTAAACCAAACCCTAAACCTAACCCTAACCCTAACCCTAACCCTAACCCAAAACCTAACCCTAAACCTAATCATAACCCTAATGCTAACCCTAAACCTAACCCTATCACTAACCCTATTGCTAACTCTAACCCTAACACAAACCCTAACACTAACCCTAACCTTAACCCTAACCCTAAATCAAACCCTAACCCTAACCCTAAACCTAACCCGTACCCAAACCCTAACCCTAACACTAAGCCTAACTGAAACACTAATCCTAAACCTAACTCTAACCCTAATGCTAACCCTAAACCTAATTCAAACTCAAACAATAACCCTATTCCTAACCCGAACCCAAACCCTAACCCTAACCCTAAACCTAACCCAAAACATAACCCAAACCGAAACCCTAACCCTAACCCTAAACCCTAACCCTAACACTAACCCTAACCATAACCCAAACCTAAACCCAAACCCTAAACCTAAACCTAACACTAATCCTAACCCTAATCCTAGTCCTAACCCTAACCCTAACCCTAACCCTAACCCTAACCCTAACCCTAACCTTAACCCTTACCCCAACCCAAACTCTAAACCTAACTCTAATCGGAACCCTAACCCTAACCCTAATCCTAACCCTAACCCTAACCATAACCCTAATCCAACACCTCACCCTAACCCTAACTCTAACCCAAACCCTAACATAACCCTAACTCTAAACCAAACCCAAACCCTAGCCCTAACCCTAACTCTAACCCAACCCCAATGTAAGCCTACACCTAACCCTAACTCAAACCCTAACTCTAACACTAACCCAAACCCTAACACTAACCCTAACCCAAACCCTAACTCAAATAATAACCCGAATCCTAACCCTAACCCTAACCCTAACCCTCATCCTTATCCTAACCCTAACCCTAACCCTAACCCTAACCCTAAACCTAAGTCTAACCCTAACCCTAACCCTAACCCGCACCCAAAACCTAACCCTAACCCTAACCCTAACCATAATCTTAACACTAACCATAACCCTAATACTAACCCAGATTCAAACCTAAACCTAACCCAAACCCTAACCCTAACCCTAACCCTAAACCTAACCCAAACCCTAACCCTAACCCAACCCCTAACCTTCACCATAACTCTAACCCAAAACCCACTCTAACCCTAACCCCAACCCAAATCCTAACCCGAACCCTAACCCTAACCCTAACCCTAACACCAACCCTAACCATAACCCTAACCCTAACCCTAATGCTAAACCTAACCATAACCCTAACCCTAACCCTAAACCTAACCAAACCTAAACCCTAACACAAACCCTAATCCTAACACTAACCCTAACCAAAAACCTAAACCCTAACCCTACTCCTAACGCTAACCCTAACCCTAACACAAACCCTAACCCTAAACGTAACCTTAACCCAAACCCTAACCCTAACCTTAACCCAAACCCAAACCCTAATCTTAACACAAACCCTAACCCTAATCCTAACCCTAACCCTAACCATAACCCTAATCCAACACCTCACCCTAACCCTAACTCTAACCCAAACCCTAACCTAACCCTAACTCTAAACCAAACCCAAACCCTAGCCCTAACCCTAACTCTAACCCAACCCCAATGTAAGCCTAAACCTAACCCTAACTCAAACCCTAACTCTAACACTAACCCAAACCCTAACACTAACCCTAACCCAAACCCTAACCCAAATAATAACCCTAATCCTAACCCTAACCCTAACCCTCATCCTTATCCTAACCCTAACCCTAACCCTAACCCTAACCCTAACCCTAAATATAAGTCTAACCCTAACCCTAACCCTAACCCTCACCCAAAACCTAACCCTAACCCTAACCATAATCTTAACACTAACCATAACCCTAATACTAACCCAGATTCAAACCTAACCCTAACCCAAACCCAAACCCTAACCCTAACCCAAACCCTAACCCAAACCCAAACCCTAACACTAACCCTAACACCAACCCTAACCATAACCCTAAACCTAACCCTAAAGCTAAACCTAACCATAAACCTAAACCTAACCCTAAACCTAACCAAACCTAAACCCTAACCCAAACCCTAATCCTAACACTAACCCTAACACTAACCCTAACCAAAATCCTAAACCCTAACCCTACTCCTAACGCTAAACCTAACCCTAACACAAACCCTAACCCTAAACGTAACCTTAACCCAAACCCTAACCCTAACCTTAACCCAAACCCAAACCCTAATCTTAAAACAAACCCTAACCCTAATCCTAACCCTAACCCTAACCCTAACCCAAACGCTAACCCTAACCCTAACCCTAACGCAAACCTTAACCCTAACCCTACTCCTAACGCTAACCCTAACCCTAACACAAACCCTAACCCTAAACGTAACCTTAACCCAAACCCTAACCCTAACCTTAACCCAAACCCAAACCCTAATCTTAACACAAACCCTAACCCTAACCCTAACCCTAACCCTAACACTAACCCTAGTCCTAACCCTAACCCTAACCCAAACCCTAACACTAACCCTAACCCTAACCCTAACCCTAAATCAAACCCTAAACCTAAACCAAACCCTAATCCGAACCCAAACCCTAACCCTAACCCTAACCCTAATCCTAGTCCTAACCCTAACCCTAACCCTAACCCTAACCCTAAACCTAACCTTAACCCTTACCCAAACCCAAACTCTAAACCTAACTCTAATCGGAACCCTAACCCTAACCCTAATCCTAACCCTAACCCTCACCATAACCCTAATCCTAGTCCTAACCCTAACCCTAACCCTAACGCTAACCCTAAACCTAACCTTAACCCTTACCGAAACCCAAACTCTAAACCTAACTCTAATCGGAACCCTAACCCTAACCCTAATCCTAACCCTTACCCTAACCATAACCCTAATCCAACACCTCACTCTAACCCTAACTCTAACCCAAAACCTAACCTAACCCTAACTCTAAACCAAACCCAAACCCTAACCCTAACCCTAACTCTAACCCAAACCCCAACGTAAGCCTAAACCTAACCCTAACTCAAACCCTAACTCTAACACTAACCCAAACCCTAACCCTAACCATAACCCTAATCCAACACCTCACCCTAACCCTAACTCTAACCCAAACCCTAACCTAACCCTAACTCTAAACCAAACCCAAACCCTAACCCTAACCCTAACTGTAACCCAAACCATAACCCAAATAGTAACCCTAATCCTAACCCTAACCCTAACCTTCATCCTTATCCTAACCCTTACCCTAACCCTAACCTTAACACTAACCCTAATTGTAAACCTAACCCTAACCCTAACCCTAACCCTAACCCTAACCCTAACCCAAACCCAAACCCTAATCTTAACACAAACCCTAACCCTAATCCTAACCCTAACCGTAACCCTAACCCTAACCCTAACCCAAACCCTAACCCTAACCCTAATCCTAACCCAAACCCTAACCCTAATCCTAACCCTAACTCAAACCCTAACCATAACCCTAACCCTAACCCAAACCCTAACCCTAACCCTAACCCTAACCCTAACCCAAACCCTAATCCTAACCCTAACCCTAACCCTAACCCTAACCGAAACCCTAACCCTAACCCTAACCCTAACCCTAACCCTAACCCTAACCCTAACCTTAACACTAACCCTAATTCTAAACCTAACCCCAACCTTAATCCTAACCCTAACCCTAATCCTAACCCTAACCGTAACCCTAACCCTAACCCTAACCCAAACCCTAACCCTAACCCTAATCCTAACCCAAACATTAACCCTAACCCTAACCCTAAACCTAACCCAAACCCTAACCCTAAATCAAACCCTAATCCTAACCCTAACCCTAATGCTAACCCTAAACCTAATTCAAACTCAAACCCTAACCCTAATCCTAACCCTAACCCTAACCCTAACCCTAACCCTAACTCTAAACCTAAACCTAACCCAAAACATAACCCAAACCGAAACCCTAACCCTAACCCTAAACCTAACCCTAATCCTAACCCTAACCCTAAACCTAATCCTAGTACTAACCCTAACCCTAACCCTAACCCTAACCCTAACCCTAACCCTAACCTTAAACCTTACCCAAACCCAAACTCTAAACCTAACTCTAATCGGAACCCTAACCCTAACCCTAACCCTAACCGAAACACTAATCCTAAACCTAACCCTAACCCTAATGCTAACCCTAAACCTAATTCAAACTCAAACCCTAACCCTAATCCTAACCTGAACCGAAACCCTAACCCTAACCCTAAACCTAACCCAAAACAGAACCCACACCCAAACCCCAACCCTACCCCTAACCCTAACCCAAACCCACACAGTAACCCTAACCCTAACCCAAACCCTAACACTAACCCTAATCCTACCCTTAAACCCTAACCCTAACCCTAACCCTAACCATAACCCAAACCTAAAGCCTAACCCTAACCATAACCCTAATCCAACCCCCAACCCCAACCCCAACTCCTACATAAACCCTAACCTAACCCTAACCCTAACCCTAATCCTAGTCGAAACCCTGCCCCTAACCCTAACCCTAAACCTAAACTTAACCCTTACCCAAACACAAACTCTAAACCTAACTCTAATCGGAACCCTAACCCTAACCCTAATCCTAACCCTAACCCTAACCCTAACCCTAAACCTAACCTTAACCCTTACCCAAACCCAAACTCTAAACCTAACTCTAATCGGAACCCTAACCGTAACCCTAATCCTAACCCTAACCCTAACCATAACCCTAATCCAACACCTCACCCTAACCCTAACTCTAACCCAAACCCTAACCTAACCCTAACTCTAAAGCAAACCCAAACCCTAACCCTAACCCTAACTCTAACCCAAACCCTAACCTAACCCTAAACCTAACCCTAACTCAAAACCTAACTCTAACACTAACCCACATCCTAACCCTAACCCAAACCCAAACCATAACCCAAATAATAACCCTAATCCTAACCCTAACTCTAACCCTCATCCTTATCCTAACCCTAACCCTAACCCTAACCTTAACACTAACCCTAATTCTAAACCTAACCCTAACCTTAACCCTAACCCTAACCCAAAACCAAACCCTAATCTTAACACAAAACCTAACCCTAATCCTAACCCCAACCATAACCCTAACCTTAACCCAAACCCTAACCCTAACCCTAATCCTAACCCTAATGCTAACCCTAAACCTAACCCTAACACTAACCCTGGTCCTAACCCTAACCCTAACCCTAACCCTAACCCAAACCCTAACACTAACCCTAACCCTAACCCTAACCCTAAATCAAACCCTAAACCTAACCCTAACCCTAACCCAAACCCAAACCCTAATCTTAACACAAACCCTAACCCTAATCCTAACCCTAACCATAACCCTAACCCTAACCCTAACCCAAACCCTAAACCTAACCCTAATCCTAACCCAAACCCTAACCCTAACCCTAACCCTAACCCTAACCCAAACCCTAACCCTAACCCTAACCCTAACCCAAATCCTAACCCTAACCCTAACCCTAAACCTAACCCTAACCCAAACCCTAACCCTACCCCTAACCCTACCCCTAACCCTAAACCTAACCCTAACTCAAACGCTAACCCTAACCCTAACCCGAACCCGAACCCAAACCCTAACCCAAACCCTAAACCTAACCCTAACACTACTCCTAAACCAAACCGTAAATCTAACCCTAACCCTAAACCTAATCCTAACTCTAAACCTATCCCTAACCCTAACCCAAACCCTAACACTAACACTAAGCTTAACCCTAACACTAACACAAAACCTAACCCTAACACTAACCCTAATTCTAACTAAAACCCAAACCCTAACACTAACCCTAACCCAAACCCTAATAATAACCCTAAACCTAAACCTAACCCCTAATCCTAAACCTAACCCTAACCCAAACCTTAACCCTAACCCTAACCCTAACCGAAATACTAATCCTAAACCTTACCCTAACCCTAATGCTAACCCTAAACCTAATTCAAACTCAAACCCTAACCCTAATCCTAACCCGAACCGAAACCCTAACCCTAACCCTAAACCTAACCCAAAACATAACCCACACCGAAACCCTAACCCTAATCCTAACCCTAACCAAAACCCACACCGTAAGCCTAACCCTAACCCAAACCCTAACACTAACCCTAATCCTCCACTTAAAACCTAACCCTAACCCTAACCATAAACCAAACCTAAAGCCT
>JAJHUQ010000061.1:1682500-1695000 GCA_035773235.1 Eospalax fontanierii | reverse complement strand
AACCCTAACCCTAACCCTAACCCAAACCGTAAGCCTAACCCTAATCCTAACCATAATGCTAACCCTAAACCTAACCCTAACACTAACCCTAGTCTTCACCCTAACCCTAACCCAAACGCTAACAAAAACCCTAACCCTAACCCTAACCCTAAATCAAAACCTAAACCTAACCCTAACCCTAACCCGAACCCAAACCCTAACCCTAACCCTAACCCTAACTGAAACACTAATCCTAAACCTAACCCTAACCCTAATGCTAACCCTAAACCTAATTCCAACTCAAACCCTAACCCTAACCCTAAACCTAACCCAAAACATAACCCAAACCGAAACCCTAACCTTAAACCTAACCCTAACCCTAAACCCTAACCCTAACCCTGACCCTAACCATAACCCAAACCTAAAACCAAACCCTAACCGTAATCCTAACCCTAACCCTAGCCCTAATCCTAGTCCTAACCCTAACCCTAACCCTAACCCTAACCCTAACCCTAAACCTAACCTTAACCCTTACCCAAACCCAAACTCTAAACCTAACTCTAATCGGAACCCTAATCCTAACCCTAATCCTAACCCTAACCCTAACCATAACCCTAATCCTAGTCCTAACCCTAACCCTAACCCTAACCCTAACCCTAAGCCTAACCCTAACCCTAATCCTAACCCAAAACCTAACCCTAACCCTAACCCTAACCCAAACCCTAACCCTAACACTAACCCTAACCCAAAACCTAATCCTAACCCTAACCCTAACCCTAACCCAAACCCTAACTGAAACACTTATCCTAAATCTAACCCTAACCCTAATGCTAACCCTAAACCTAATTCAAACTCAAATCCCTAACCCTAATCCTAACCTTAACCCTAACCCTAACCCTAACCCTAACCCTAAACCTAATCCTAGTCCTTACCCTAACCCTAAACCTAACCCTAACCTTAACCCTTACCCAAACCCAAACTCTAAACCTAAATCTAATCGGAACCCTAACCCTAACCCTAATCCTAACCCTAACCCTAACCATAACCCTCACCCAAACCCTAACCCTAACCATAACCCTAAACCAAACCCTAAACCTAACCCTAACCCTAACCTAACCCTAACCCAAACCCTAACCCTAAACCTAATCATAACCCTAATGCTAACCCTAAACCTAACCCTATCACTAACCCTATTCCTAACTCTAACCCTAACCCAAACCCTAACACTAACCCTAACCTTAACCCTAACCCTAAATCAAACCCTAACCCTAACCCTAAACCTAACCCGTACCCAAACCCTAACCCTAACACTAAGCCTAACTGAAACACTAATCCTAAACCTAACCCTAACCCTAATGCTAACCCTAAACCTAATTCAAACTCAAACCATAACCCTATTCCTAACCCGAACCCAAACCCTAACCCTAACCCTAAACATAACTCAAAACATAACCCAAACCGAAACCCTAACCCTAACCCTAAACCCTAACCCTAACACTAACCCTAACCATAACCCAAACCTAAACCCAACCCCTAAACCTAAACCTAACACTAACCCTAACACTAATCCTAGTCCTAACCCTAACCCTAACCCTAACCCTAACCCTAACCCTAAGCTTAACCCTTACCAAAACCCAAACTCTAAACCTAACTCTAATCGGAACCCTAACCCTAACCCTAATCCTAACCCTAACCCTAACCATAACCCTAATCCAACACCTCACCCTAACCCTAACTCTAACCCAAACCCTAACCTAACCCTAACTCTAAATCAAACCCAAACCCTAGCCCTAACCCTAACTCTAACCCAACCCCAATGTAAGCCTAAACCTAACCCTAACTCAAACCCTAACTCTAACACTAACCCAAACCCTAACACTAACCCTAACCCAACCCCTAAGCCAAATAATATCCCTAATCCTAACCCTAACCCTAACCCTCATCCTTATCCTAACCCTAACCCTAACCATAACCCTAACCCTAAACCTAAGTCTAACCCTAACCCTAACCCTAACCCTCACCCAAAACCTAACCCTAACCCTAACCATAATCTTAACACTAACCATAACCCTAATACTAACCCAGATTCAAACCTAACCCTAACCCAAACCCAAACCCTAACCCTAACCCAAACCCTAAACCAAACCCAACCCTAACACTAACCCTAACACCAACCCTAACCATAACCCTAAACCTAACCCTAAAGCTAAACCTAACCATAAACCTAACCCTAACCCTAAACCTAACCAAACCTAAACCCTAACCCAAACCCTCATCCTAACACTAACCCTAACACTAACCCTAACCAAAAACCTAAACCCTAACCCTACTCCTAACGCTAAACCTAACCCTAACACAAACCCTAACCCTAAACGTAACCTTAACCCAAACCCTAAGCCTAACCTTAACCCAAACCCAAACCCTAATCTTAAAACAAACCCTAACCCTAATCCTAACCCTAACCCTAACCCTAATCCAAACGCTAACCCTAACCCTAACCCTAACCCAAACCTTAACCCTAACCCTACTCCTAACGCTAACCCTAACCCTAACACAAACCCTAACCCTAAACGTAACCTTAACCCAAACCCTAACCCTAACCTTAACCCAAACCCAAACCCTAATCTTAACACAAACCCTAACCCTAATCCTAACCCTAACCCTAACCCAAACCCAAACCCTAACCCTAACCCTAACCCGAACCCAAACCCTAACCCTAACCCTAACCCTAACTGAAACACTTATCCTAATCCCTAACCCTAACCCTAATGCTAACCCTAAACCTAATTCAAACTCAAACCCTAACCCTAATCCTAACCCAACCCAAACCCAAACCTAACCCTAAAACTAATCCAAAACATAACCGAAACCGAAAGCGTAACCCTAACCCTAACCCTAACCCTAAACCTAACCCTAACCATAACCCTAACCCTAACCGTAACCCTAACCCTAACCCAACCCCTAACCCTCACCATAACTCTAACCCAAATCCGACTCTAACCATAACCCTAACCCAAATCCTAACCCGAACCCTTACCCTAACCCTAACCCAAACCCTAACCCTAACCCAAACCCTAACCCAAACCCAAACCCTAACCCTAACCCTAAAGCTAACCCTAACCATAACCCTAAAGCTAACCCTAATGCTGAACCTAACCATAACCCTAACCCTAACCCTAACCCTAACCCTAACCGTAACCCTAACCCAAACCCTAACCCTAACCCTAACCCTAACCCTAACCCTAACCCTAACCCAAACCGTAAGCCTAACCCTAATCCTAACCCTAATGCTAACCCTAAACCTAACCCTAACACTAACCCTAGTCTTCACCCTAACCCTAACCCAAAACCTAACAAAAACCCTAACCCTAACCCTAACCCTAAATCAAAACCTAAACCTAACCCTAACCCTAATCCGAACCCAAACACTAACCCTAACCCTAACCCTAACTGAAACACAAATCCTAAACCTAACCCTAACCCTAATGCTAACCCTAAATCTAATTCCAACTCAAACCCTAACCCTAACACTAAACCTAACCCAAAACATAACCCAAACCGAAACCCTAACCTTAAACCTACCCCTAACCCTAAACCCTAACCCTAACCCTGACCCTAACCATAACCCAAACCTAAAACCAAACCCTAACCCTAATCCTAACCCTAACCCTAGCCCTAATCCTAGTCCTAACCCTAACCCTAACCGTAACCCTAACCCTAAACCTAACCTTAACCCTTACCCACACCCAATCTCTAAACCTAACTCTAATCGGAACCCTAACCCTAACCCTAATCCTAACCCTAACCCTAACCATAAGCCTAATCCTAGTCCTAACCCTAACCCTAACCCTAACCCTAACCCTAACCCTAACCCTAATCCTAACCCAAAACCTAACCCTAACCCTAACCCTAACCCAAACCCTAACCCTAACCCTAACCCTAACCCAAACCCTAACTGAAACACTTATCCTAAATCTAACCCTAACCCTAATGCTAACCCTAAACCTAATTCAAACTCAAACCCTAACCCTAATCCTAACCTTAACCCTAACCCTAACCCTAACCCTAACCCTAAACCTAACCCAAAACATAACCCAAACCGAAAACCTAACCCTAACCCTAACCGTAACCCTAATCCTAATCCTAACCCTAACCCTAATCCTAGTCCTAACCCTAACCCTAACCCTAACCCTAACCTTAACCCTTACCCAAACCCAAACTCTAAACCTAACTCTAATCGGAACCCTAACCCTAACCCTAATCCTAACCCTAACCCTAACCATAACCCTAATCCAACACCTCACCCTAACCCTAACTCTAACCCAAATCCTAACCTAACGCTAACACTAAACCAAACCCAAACCCTAACCCTAACCCTAACTGTAACCCAAACCCTAACCTAACCCAAACCCAAGCCCTAATCTTAACACAAACCCTAACCCTAACCCTAACCCTAATCCTCACCCAAACCCTAACCCTAACCATAACCCTAAACAAACCCTAAACCTAACCCTAACCCTAACCCTAACCCTAACCCAAAACCTAACCCTAAACCTAATCATAACCCTAATGCTAACCCTAAACCTAACCCTATCACTAACCCTATTGCTAACTCTAACCCTAACACAAACCCTAACACTAACCCTAACCTTAACCCTAACCCTAAATCAAACCCTAACCCTAACCCTAAACCTAACCCGTACCCAAACCCTAACCCTAACACTAAGCCTAACTGAAACACTAATCCTAAACCTAACTCTAACCCTAATGCTAACCCTAAACCTAATTCAAACTCAAACAATAACCCTATTCCTAACCCGAACCCAAACCCTAACCCTAACCCTAAACCTAACCCAAAACATAACCCAAACCGAAACCCTAACCCTAACCCTAAACCCTAACCCTAACTCTAACCCTAACCATAACCCAAACCTAAACCCAAACCCTAACCCTAAACCTAACACTAACCCTAACCCTAATCCTAGTCCTAACCCTAACCCTAACCCTAACCCTAACCCTAACCCTAACCTTAACCCTTACCCCAACCCAAACTCTAAACCTAACTCTAATCGGAACCCTAACCCTAACCCTAATCCTAACCCTAACCCTAACCATAACCCTAATCCAACACCTCACCCTAACCCTAACTCTAACCCAAACCCTAACATAACCCTAACTCTAAACCAAACCCAAACCCTAGCCCTAACCCTAACTCTAACCCAACCCCAATGTAAGCCTACACCTAACCCTAACTCAAACCCTAACTCTAACACTAACCCAAACCCTAACACTAACCCTAACCCAAACCCTAACCCAAATAATAACCCGAATCCTAACCCTAACCCTAACCCTAACCCTCATCCTTATCCTAACCCTAACCCTAACCCTAACCCTAACCCTAAACCTAAGTCTAACCCTAACCCTAACCCTAACCCGCACCCAAAACCTAACCTTCACCATAACTCTAACCCAAATCCGACTCTAACCCTAACCCTAAACCAAATCCTAACCCGAACCCTAACCCTAACCCTAACCCTAACACCAACCCTAACCATAACCCTAACCCTAACCCTAATGCTAAACCTAACCATAACCCTAACCCTAACCCTAAACCTAACCAAACCTAAACCCTAACACAAACCCTAATCCTAACACTAATCCTAACACTAACCCTAACCAAAAACCTAAACCCTAACCCTACTCCTAACGCTAACCCTAACCCTAACACAAACCCTAACCCTAAACGTAACCTTAACCCAAACCCTAACCCTAACCTTAACCCAAACCCAAACCCTAATCTTAACACAAACCCTAACCCGAATCCTAACCCTAACCCTAACCCTAACCCAAACGCTAACCTTAACCATAACCCTAACACAAACCTTAACCATTAACCTAACCCTAACCCTAACCAAAACCCAAACCCTAACCCTAACCCTAATCCTAACCGTAATGCTACCCCTAAACCTAACCCTAACACTAACCCTAGTCCTAACCCTAACCCTAACCCAAACCCTAACACTAACCCTAACCCTAACCCTAACCCTAAATCAAACCCTAAACCTAAACCTAACCCTAACCCGAACCCAAACCCTAACCCTAACCCTAACCCTAATCCTAGTCCTAACCCTAACCCTAACCCTAACCCTAACCCTAAACCTAACCTTAACCCTTACCCAAACCCAAACTCTAAACCTAACTCTAATCGGAACCCTAACCCTAACCCTAATCCTAACCCTTACCCTAACCATAACCCTAATCCTAGTCCTAACCCTAACCCTAACCCTAACCCTAACCCTAAACCTAACCTTAACCCTTACCGAAACCCAAACTCTAAACCTAACTCTAATCGGAACCCTAACCCTAACCCTAATCCTAACCCTTACCCTAACCATAACCCTAATCCAACACCTCACTCTAACCCTAACTCTAACCCAAAACCTAACCTAACCCTAACTCTAAACCAAACCAAAACCCTAACCCTAACCCTAACTCTAACCCAAACCCCAACGTAAGCCTAAACCTAACCCTAACTCAAACCCTAACTCTAACACTAACCCAAACCCTAACCCTAACCATAACCCTAATCCAACACCTCACCCTAACCCTAACTCTAACCCAAACCCTAACCTAACCCTAACTCTAAACCAAACCCAAACCCTAACCCTAACCCTAAATGTAACCCAAACCATAACCCAAATAGTAACCCTAATCCTAACCCTAACCCTAACCTTCATCCTTATCCTAACCCTTACCCTAACCCTAACCTTAACACTAACCCTAATTGTAAACCTAACCCTAACCCTAACCCTAACCCTAACCCTAACCCTAACCCTAACCCAAACCCAAACCCTAATCTTAACACAAACCCTAACCCTAACCCTAACCCTAATCCTAACCCTAACCCTAACCCTAACCCTAACCCTAACTCAAACCCTAACCATAACCCTAACCCTAACCCAAACCCTAACCCTAACCCTAACCCTAACCCTAACCCTAACCCAAACCCTAATCCTAACCCTAAACCTAACCCTAACCCTAACCGAAACCCTAACCCTAACCCTAACCCTAACCCTAACCCTAACCCTAACCTTAACACTAACCCTAATTCTAAACCTAACCCTAACCTTAACCCTAACCCTAACCCTAATCCTAACCCTAACCGTAACCCTAACCCTAACCCTAACCCAAACCCTAACCCTAACCCTAATCCTAACCCAAACATTAACCCTAACCCTAACCCTAAACCTAACCCAAACCATAACCCTAAATCAAACCCTAAACCTAACCCTAACCCTAATGCTAACCCTAAACCTAATTCAAACTCAAACCCTAACCCTAATCCTAACCCTAACCCTAACCCTAACCCTAACCCTAACTCTAAACCTAAACCTAACCCAAAACATAACCCAAACCGAAACCCTAACCCTAACCCTAACCCTAACCCTAATCCTAACCCTAACCCTAAACCTAATCCTAGTACTAACCCTAACCCTAACCCTAACCCTAACCCTAACCCTAACCTTAAACCTTACCCAAACCCAAACTCTAAACCTAAATCTAATCGGAACCCTAACCCTAACCCTAACCCTAACCGAAACACTAATCCTAAACCTAACCCTAACCCTAATGCTAACCCTAAACCTAATTCAAACACAAACCCTAACCCTAATCCTAACCTGAACCGAAACCCTAACCCTAACCCTAAAACTAACCCAATACATTACCCACACCGATATCCTTAGCCTAACCCAAACCCTAACCCAAACCCACACCGTAAGCCTAACTATAAACCAAACCCTAACACTAACCCTAATCCTACCCTTAAACCCTAACCCTAACCCTAACCCTAACCCTAACCCAAAACCTAACCCTAAACCTAATCATAACCCTAATGCTAACCCTAAACCTAACCCTATCACTAACCCTATTGCTAACTCTAACCCTAACCCAAACCCTAACACTAACCCTAACCTTAACCCTAACCCTAAATCAAACCCTAACCCTAACCCTAAACCTAACCCGTACCCAAACCCTAACCCTAACACTAAGCCTAACTGAAACACTAATCCTAAACCTAACTCTAACCCTAATGCTAACCCTAAACCTAATTCAAACTCAAACAATAACCCTATTCCTAACCCGAACCCAAACCCTAACCCTAACCCTAAACCTAACCCAAAACATAACCCAAACCGAAACCCTAACCCTAACCCTAAACCCTAACCCTAACTCTAACCCTAACCATAACCCAAACCTAAACCCAAACCCTAACCCTAAACCTAACACTAACCCTAACCCTAATCCTAGTCCTAACCCTAACCCTAACCCTAACCCTAACCCTAACCCTAACCTTAACCCTTACCCAAACCCAAACTCTAAACCTAACTCTAATCGGAACCCTAACCCTAACCCTAATCCTAACCCTAACCCTAACCATAACCCTAATCCAACACCTCACCCTAACCCTAACTCTAACCCAACCCCAAAGATAACCCTAACTCTAAACCAACCCCAAACCCTAGCCCTAACCCTAACTCTAACCCAACCCCAATGTAAGCCTACACCTAACCCTAACTCAAACCCTAACTCTAACACTAACCCAAACCCTAACACTAACCCTAACCCAAACCCTAACCCAAATAATAACCCGAATCCTAACCCTAACCCTAACCCTAACCCTCATCCTTATCCTAACCCTAACCCTAACCCTAACCCTAACCCTAAACCTAAGTCTAACCCTAACCCTAACCCTAACCCGCACCCAAAACCTAACCCTAACCCTAACCCTAACCATAATCTTAACACTAACCATAACCCTAATACTAACCCAGATTCAAACCTAACCCTAACCCAAACCCTAACCCTAACCCTAACCCTAAACCTAACCCAAACCCTAACCCTAACCCAACCCCTAACCTTCACCATAACTCTAACCCAAATCCGACTCTAACCCTAACCCTAAACCAAATCCTAACCCGAACCCTAACCCTAACCCTAACCCTAACACCAACCCTAACCATAACCCTAACCCTAACCCTAATGCTAAACCTAACCATAACCCTAACCCTAACCCTAAACCTAACCAAACCTAAACCCTAACACAAACCCTAATCCTAACACTAATCCTAACACTAACCCTAACCAAAAACCTAAACCCTAACCCTACTCCTAACGCTAACCCTAACCCTAACACAAACCCTAACCCTAAACGTAACCTTAACCCAAACCCTAACCCTAACCTTAACCCAAACCCAAACCCTAATCTTAACACAAACCCTAACCCTAATCCTAACCCTAACCCTAACCCTAACCCAAACGCTAACCTTAACCATAACCCTAACACAAACCTTAACCATTAACCTAACCCTAACCCTAACCAAAACCCAAACCCTAACCCTAACCCTAATCCTAACCCTAATGCTACCCCTAAACCTAACCCTAACACTAACCCTAGTCCTAACCCTAACCCAAACCCAAACCCTAACACTACCCCTCACCCTAACCCTAACCCTACATCAAACCCTAAACCTAAACCTAACCCTAACCCGAACCCAAACCCTAACGCTAACCCTAACCCTAATCCTAGTCCTAACCCTAACCCTAACCCTAACCCTAACCCTAAACCTAACCTTAACCCTTACCCAAACCCAAACTCTAAACCTAACTCTAATCGGAACCCTAACCCTAACCCTAATCCTAACCCTTAACCTAACCATAACCCTAATCCTAGTCCTAACCCTAACCCTAACCCTAACCCTAACCCTAAACCTAACCTTAACCCTTACCGAAACCCAAACTCTAAACCTAACTCTAATCGGAACCCTAACCCTAACCCTAATCCTAACCCTTACCCTAACCATAACCCTAATCCAACACCTCACTCTAACCCTAACTCTAACCCAAAACCTAACCTAACCCTAACTCTAAACCAAACCCAAACCCTAACCCTAACCCTAACTCTAACCCAAACCCCAACGTAAGCCTAAACCTAACCCTAACTCAAACCCTAACTCTAACACTAACCCAAACCCTAACCCTAACCATAACCCTAATCCAACACCTCACCCTAACCCTAACTCTAACCCAAACCCTAACCTAACCCTAACTCTAAACCAAACCCAAACCCTAACCCTAACCCTAACTGTAACCCAAACCATAACCCAAATAGTAACCCTAATCCTAACCCTAACCCTAACCTTCATCCTTATCCTAACCCTTACCCTAACCCTAACCTTAACACTAACCCTAATTGTAAACCTAACCCTAACCCTAACCCTAACCCTAACCCTAACCCTAACCCAAACCCAAACCCTAATCTTAACACAAACCCTAACCCTAACCCTAACCTTAACCCTAACTCAAACCCTAACCATAACCCTAACCCTAACCCAAACCCTAACCCTAACCCTAACCCTAACCCTAACCCTAACCCAAACCCTAATCCTAACCCTAAACCTAACCCTAACCCTAACCGAAACCCTAACCCTAACCCTAACCCTAACCCTAACCCTAACCCTAACCTTAACACTAACCCTAATTCTAAACCTAACCCTAACCTTAACCCTAACCCTAACCCTAATCCTAACCCTAACCGTAACCCTAACCCTAACCCTAACCCAAACCCTAACCCTAACCCTAATCCTAACCCAAACATTAACCCTAACCCTAACCCTAAACCTAACCCAATCCATAACCCTAAATCAAACCCTAAACCTAACCCTAACCCTAATGCTGACCCTAAACCTAATTCAAACTCAAACCCTAACCCTAATCCTAACCCTAACCCTAACCCTAACCCTAACCCTAACTCTAAACCTAAACCTAACCCAAAACATAACCCAAACCGAAACCCTAACCCTAACCCTAACCCTAACCCTAATCCTAACCCTAACCCTAAACCTAATCCTAGTACTAACCCTAACCCTAACCCTAACCCTAACCCTAACCCTAACCCTAACCTTAAACCTTACCCAAACCCAAACTCTAAACCTAAATCTAATCGGAACCCTAACCCTAACCCTAACCCTAACCGAAACACTAATCCTAAACCTAACCCTAACCCTAATGCTAACCCTAAACCTAATTCAAACTCAAACCCTAACCCTAATCCTAACCTGAACCGAAACCCTAACCCTAACCCTAAACCTAACCCAAAACATAACCCACACCGAAACCCTAACCCTAACCCAAACCCTAACCCAAACCCACACCGTAACCCTAACCCTAACCCAAACCCTAACACTAACCCTAATCCTACCCTTAAACCCTAACCCTAACCCTAACCCTAACCATAACCCAAACCTAAAGCCTAACCCTAACCATAACCCTAATCCAACCCCTAACCCTAACCCTAACTCTAACATAAACCCTAACCTAACCCTAACACTAACCCTAATCCTAGTCGTAACCCTACCCCTAACCCTAACCCTAAACCTAAACTTAACCCTTAACCAAACCCAAACTCTAAACCTGACTCTAATCGGAACCCTAACCCTAACCCTAACCCTAATCCTAACCCTAACCCTAACCCTAACCCTAACCCTAACCTAACCCTAACTCTAAAGCAAACCCAAACCCTAACCCTAACCCTAACTCTAACCCAAACCCTAACCTAACCCTAAACCTAACCCTAACTCAAAACCTAACTCTAACACCAACCCACATCCTAACCCTAACCCTAACCCAAACCATAACCCAAATAATAACCCTAATCCTAACCCTAACTCTAACCCTCATCCTTATCCTAACCCTAACCCTAACCCTAACCTTAACACTAACCCTAATTCTAAACCTAACCCTAACCTTAACCCTAACCCTAACCCAAAACCAAACCCTAATCTTAACACAAACCCTAACCCTAATCCTAACCCTAACCATAACCCTAACCTTAACACAAACCCTAACCCTAACCCTAATCCTAACCCTAATGCTAACCCTAAACCTAACCCTAACACTAACCCTGGTCCTAACCCTAACCCTAACCCTAACCCAAACCCTAACACTAACCCTAACCCTAACCCTAACCCTAAATCAAACCCTAAACCTAACCCTAACCCTAACCCAAACCCAAACCCTAATCTTAACACAAACCCTAACCTAATCCTAACCCTAACCGTAACCCTAACCCTAACCCTAACCCAAACCCTAAACCTAACCCTAATCCTAACCCAAACCCTAACCCTAACCCTAACCCTAACCCTAACCCAAACCTTAACCCTAACCCTAACCCTAACCCAAATCCTAACCCTAACCCTAACCCTAAACCTAACCCTAACACAAACCCTAACCCTACCCCTAACCCTACCCCTAACCCTAACCCTAACCCTAACTCAAACGCTAACCCTAACCCTAACCCGAACCCCAACCCAAACCCTAACCCAAACCCTAAACCTAACCCTAACACTACTCCTAAACCAAACCCTAAATCTAACCCTAATCCTAAATCTAATCCTAACTCTAAACCTAACCCTAACCCTAACCCAAACCCTAACACTAACACTAAGCTTAACCCTAACACT
>JAJHUQ010000061.1:1665000-1672500 GCA_035773235.1 Eospalax fontanierii | reverse complement strand
CTAACCCTAACCCAAACCCTAACCCTAACCCTAACCCAAACCATAACCCAAATAATAAGCCTAATCCTAACCCTAACCCTAACCCTCATCCTTATCCTAACCCTAAACCTAACCGTAACCCTAACCGTAACCCTAATTCTAACCCTAACACTAATCCTAAAAGAAAACCTAACCCAAACCCTAACCCTAACCAAATCTTAACACCAACCCTAACCCTAACCCTAACCCTAAACCTAACCCTAACCCTAATCTTAACCCTAACCCTAATTCTAACCCTATCGCTAACACTGACCCTAACCCTAACCCTAACCCTAACCCAAACCCAAACCCCAATCTTAACACAAAACCCAACCCTAATCCTAACCCTAACCCTAACCCTAACCCTAACCCTAACCCTAACCCTTACCCAAACCCTAATCCTAACCCTAACCCTAACCCTAACCCAAACCCTAACCCTAACGCTAATCCTAACCCTAATGCTAACCCTAAACCTAACCCTAAAACTAACCCTACTCCTAACCCTAACCCTAACCCTAACCCTAACCAAATCTTAACACCAACCCTAACCCTAACCCTAACCCTAACCCTAACCTTAACCCTAAATCAAACCCTAACCCTAACCCTAAGCCCTAACCCTAACACTTACCCTAAACATTACCCTAACCTAAATCCAAACCCTAACCCTAATCCTAACCGTAACCCTAACCCTAATCCTAGTCCTAACCCTAACCCTAACCCTAACCCTAACCTTAACCCTTACCCAAACCCAAACTCTAAACCTAACTCTAATCGGAACACTAACCCTAAACCTAATCCTAACTCTAACCCTAACCATAACCCTAATCCACCACCTCACCCTAACCCTAACTCTAAACCAAACCCTAACCCAACCCTAACTCTAAACCAAACCCAAACCCTAAACCTAACCCTATCTCTAACCGAAACCCTAACCTAACCCTAAACCTAACCCTAACTCAAACCCTAACTCTGACACTAACCCAAACCCTAACCCCAACACTAACACAAACCATAACCCAAATAATAACCCTAATCCTAACCCTAACCCTCATACTTATTCTAACCCTAACCCTAACCCTAAACCTAACCCTAACCCTGATTCTAACCCTAACCCTAACCCTAACCCTAACCCTAACCTTAACCCTAACCCTTACCCTAACCCAAACCCAAACCCTAATCTTAACACAAACCCTAACCCTAATCCTAACCCTAAACCTAACCCTCACCCAAACATTAACCCTAACCCTAACCCTAAAACACACCCTAACCCTAACCCTAACCCTAACCCTAACCCTAACCCTAACCCAAACCCTAACCCTAACCCTAATCCTAACCCTAATGCTAACACTAAACCTAACGCTAACACTAACCCTAGTCCTAACCCTAACCCTAACCCTAACCCAAACCCTAACACTAACCGTAAACCTAACCCTAACCCTAAATCAAACCCTAACCCTAAACCTAACCCTAACCCAAACCCAAACCCTAACTGAAACACTAATCCTAAACCTACCCTAACCATAATGCTATCCCTAAACCTAATTAAAAATCAAACCCTAACCCTATTTCTTACCCGAACCGAAACCCTAACCCTAACCCTAAACCTAACCCAAAACATAACCCAAACCGAAACCCTAACCATAATCCTAACACTAAACCCTAACCCTAACACTAACCCTAACCCTAACCGAAACCTAAATCCAAACCCTAAACCTAATCCTAACCCTAACCCTAACACTAATCCTAGTCCTAACCCTAACCCTAACCCTAACCCTAACCCTAACCTTAACCCTTACCCAAACCCAAACTCTAAACCTAACTCTAATCGGAACCCTAACCCTAACCCTAATCCTAACCCTAACCGTAACCATAACCCTAATCCAACACCTCACCCTAACCCTAACTCTAACCCAAACCCTAACCTAACCATAACTATAAACCAAACCCAAACCCTAACCCTAACACTAACTCTAACCCAAACCCCAATGTAAGCCTAAACCTAACCCTAACTCAAACCCTAACTCTAACACTAACCCAAACACTAACACTAATCCTAACCCCAACCATAACCCAAATAATATCCCTAATCCTAACCCTAACCCTAACCCTCATCCTTATCCTAACCCTAACCCTAACCCTAACCCTAACCCTAAACCTAATTCTAACCCTAACCCTAACCCTAACCTTAACCCAAAACCTAACCCTAACCCTAACCCTAACCATAATCTTAACACTAACCATAACCCTAACACTCACCCAGATTCAAACCTAACCCTAACCCTAACCCTAACCCTAACCCTAACCCAAACCCTAACCCTAACCCTAATCCTAACCCTAAGGCTAACCCTAAACCTAATTAAAACTCAAATCATAACCCTATTCCTAACCTGAACCCAAACCCTAACCCTAACCCTAAACCTAACCCAAAACATAACCCAAACCGAAACCCTAACGCTAACCCTAACCCTAAAACCTAATCCTAACACTAACCCTAACCATATCCCAAACCTAAACCCAAACCTTAACCCTAATTCTAACACTAACCCTAACCCTAATTATAGTACTAACCCTAACCCTAAAACTAACCCTAACCATAACCCTAACCATAACCGTAATCCAACACCTCACCCTAACCCTAACTCTAACCCAAACCCTAACCTAAACCTAACTCTAAACCAAACCCAAACCCTAACCCTAACCCTAACTCTAACCCAAACACCAATGTAAGCCTAAACCTAACCCTAACTCAAACCCTAACTCTAACACTAACCCAAACCCTAACACTAACCCTAACCCAAACCATAACCCAAATAATAACCCTAATCCTAACCCTAACCCTAACCCTCATCCTTATCCTAACCCTAACCCTAACCCTAACCCTAACCCTAACCCTAAACCTAATTCTAACCCTAACCCTAAAGCTAACCCTAACCCAAAACCTAACCCTAACCCTAACCCTAAATATAATCTTAACACTAACCATAACCCTAACACTAACCCAGATTCAAACCTAAACCTAACCCAAACCCTAACCCTAACCCTAACCCTAACCCTAACCCAAACCCTAACCCTAACCCTAATCCTAACCCTAATGCTAACCCTAAACCTAACTCAAACTCAAACCATAACCCTAAGCCTAACCCTAACCCAAACCCTAACCATAACCCTAACCCTAACCCTAACCCTAACTAAAACCCTAACACTAACCCAACCCGAACGCAACCCATAACCCTAAACCGATACTTAACCGAAAACCTAAACCTAACCGTAATCCTAAACCAAACCCTAACCCTAACACTAACCCTAACCCTAACCCTAACCCAAAAGCTAAACCTAACCATAAACCAATCCCTAACCCTAACCCTAAACCTAAACTTAACCCCTAACCCCTAACCCCAAACCGTAACCCTAACCCTAACCCTAACCCTAACCCTAACCCCTAACCCCAAACCCTAAACCAAACCCTAACCCTAACCCTAACCCTAATCTTAGTCCTAACCATAACCCTAACCCTAACCCTAACCCTAACCCTAACCCTAACCCTAACCTAACCCTAAACCTAACCCTAACTCAAACAATAACTCTAACACTAACCCAAACCCTAACCCTAACCCTAACCCAAACCATAACCCAAATAATAACCCTAATCCTAACCCTAACCCTAACCCTTATCCTTATCCTAACCCTAACCCTAACCGTAACTCTAACCGTAACCCTAATTCTAACCCTAACCCTAATCCTAACAGAAAACCTAACCCAAACCCTAACCCTAACCATAATCTTAACACTAACCCTAACCCTAACACTAACCGAGATTCAAACCTAACCCTAACCCAAACCCTAAACCTAAGCCTAAACCTAACCCAAAACCTAACCCTAACCTTAATCCTAACCATAATGCTAACCCTAAACCTAACTCAAACTCAAACCCTAACCCTAAGCCTAACCCTAACCCAAACCCTAAACCTAACCCTAACCCTAACCCTAACCCTAACTAAAACCCTAACACTAACCCAACCCGAACGCAAACCCTAACCCTAACCCGAAACTTAACCGAAAACCTAAACCTAACCGTAATCCTAAACCAAACCCTAACCCTAACACTAAACTTAACCCTAACCCTAACCCAACCCAAACGCTAACCCTATCGCTAACCCAAAACCTAAACCTAACCCTAAACCTAACCCTAACCCTAACCCAAAACCTAACACTAAACCTTACCCTAACCCTAACGTTAAGCCTATACCTTAAGCTTACCCTAACCCTAACCCTAACCCTAACCTTAACCCAAACCCAAACCCTAATCTTAACACAAACCCTAACCCTAATCCTAACCCTAACCCTAACCCTAACCCTAACCCTAACCCTAACCCTAAGCCAAACAGTAACCCTAACCCTAACCCTAACCCTAACCCAAACCCTAACCCTAACGCTAATCCTAACCCTAATGCTAACCCTAAACCTAACCCGAAAACTAACCCTACTCCTAACCCTAACCCTAACCCAAACCCTAACACTAACCCTAACCCTAACCTTAACCCTAAATCAAACCCTATACCTAACCCTAACCCTAACCCGAACCCAAACCCTAATCCTAACCCTAACCCTAACCCTAATGCTAACTCTAAAACTAATTCAAACTCAAACCCTAACCCTAATCCTAACCCAACCCAAACCCTAACCCTAAAACTAACCCAAAACATAACCCAAACCGAAACCGTAACCCTAACCCTAAACCTAACCCTAATCCTAACCCTAAACCTAACCCTAATCCTAGTCCTAACCCTATCCCTAACCCTAACCCTAACCCTAACCTTAACCCTTACCCAAACCCAAACTCTAAACCTAACTCTAATCGGAAACCTAACCGTAAACCTAATCCTAACCCTAACCCTAACCATAACCCTAATCCAACACCTCACCCTAACCCTAACTCTAACCCAAACCCTAACCTAACCCTAAACCTAACCCTAACTCAAACCCTAACTCTAACACTAACCCAAACCTAACCCTAACACTAACCCAAACCATAACCCAAATAATAACCCTAATACTAAACCTAACCCTAACCCTCATCGTTATTCTAACCCTAACCCTAACCCTAAACCTAACCCTAACCCTAATCCTAACCCTAACCCTAACCCTTACCCTAACACAAACCCAAAACCTAATCTTAACACAAACCCTAACCCTAATCCTAACCCTAACCCTAACCCTCACCCACACCCTAACCCTAACCCTAACCCTAAAACTAACCCTAACCCTAACCCTAACCCTAAACCTAACCCTAACCCAAACCCTAACCCTAACCCTAATCCTAACCCTAATGTTAATACTAAACCTAACCCTAACACTAACCCTAGTCCTAACCCTAACCCTAACCCAAACCCTAACACTAACCCTAGAACTAACCCTAACCCTAAATCAAACTCAAACCCTAAACCTAACCCTAACCTGAACCCAAACCCTAACTGAACCATAATCCTAAACCTAACTATAACCCTAATGCTAAACCTAAACCTAATTCAAACTCAAACCCTAACCCTATTTCTAACCCGATCCCAAACCCTAACCCTAACACTAAACCTAACCCAAAACATAACCCAAACCGAAACCCTAACCCTAACCCTAACACTAACACTAAACCCTAACCCTAACACTAACCCTAACCATAACCGAAACCTAAACCCAAACCCTAAACCTAATCCTAACCCTAACCCTAACCCTAATCCTAGTCCTTACCCTAACCCTAACCCTAACCCTAACCCTAACCTTAACCCTTACCCAAACCCAAACTCTAAACCTAACTCTAATCGGAACCCTAACCCTAACCCTAATCCTAACCCTAACCCTAACCATAACCCTAATCCAACACCTCACCCTAACCTTAACTCTAATCCAAACCCTAACCCTAACCCTAACACTAAACCAAACCCAAACCCTAACCCTAACCCTAACCCTAACCCTAACCCTAACCCAAACCCTAACCCTAACCCTAACCCTAACCCTAACCCTAACCCTAACACTCATCCTTATCCTAACCCTAACCCTAACCCTAACCATAACCCTAACCCTAATTCTAACCCTAACCCTAACCATAACCCAAAACCTAACACTAACGCTAACCCTAACCCTAACCCAAACGCTAACCCTAACACTAACCCAAAACCTAAACCTAACCCTAAACCTAACCCTAACCCTAAACCAATCCCTAATCCTAACACTAAACCTAAACTTAACCCCTAACCCCTAACCCCAAACGCTAAACCAAACCCTAACCCTAACCCTAACCCTAACCCTAATCCTAGTCCTAACCCTAACCCTAACCCTAACCCTAACACTAACCCAAACCCTAACCCCAACACTAACCCAAACCATGACCCACATAATAACCCTAATCCTAACCCTACCACTCATCCTTATTCTAACCCTAACCCTAAACCTAATCCTAACCTTAACCCTAATTCTAACCCTAACCGTAACCCTAAACCTAACCCTAACCCTAACCCTAACCCTAACCCTTACCCTAACCCAAACCCAAACCCTAATCTTAACACAAACCCTAACCCTAATCCTAACCCTAAACCTAACCCTCACCCAAACCCTAACCCTAACCCTAACCCTAAAACACACCCTAACCCTAACCTTAACACTAATCCTAACCCTAACCCTAACCCAAACCCTAACCCTAACCCTAATCCTAACCCTAATGCTAACACTAAACCTAACCCTAACACTAACCCTAGTCCTAACCTTAACCCTAAACCAAACCCTAACACTAACCCTAAACCTAACCCTAACCCTAAATCAAACCCTAACCCTAAACCTAACCCTAACCCGAACCCAAACCCTAAATGAAACACTAATCCTAAACCTACCCTACCCATAATGCTAACCTTAAACCTAATTAAAACTCAAACCCTAACCCGATTTCTAACCCGAACCGAAACCCTAACCCTAACCCTAAAGCTAACCCAAAACATAACACAAACCGAAACCCTAACCATAACCCTAACACTAAACCCTAACCCTAACACTAACCCTAACCATAATCGAAACCTAAATCCAAACCCTAAACCTAATCCTAACCCTAACCCTAACCCTAATCCTAGTCCTAACCCTAACCCTAACCCTAACCCTAACCCTAACATTAACCCTTACCCAAACCCAAACTCTAAACCTAACTCTAATCGGAACCCTAACCCTAACCCTAATCCTAACCCTAACCCTAACCATAACCCTAATCCAACACCTCACCCTAACCCTAACTCTAACCCAAACCATAACCTAACCCTAACTCTAAACCAAACCCAAACCCTAACCCTAACCCAAAGTCTAACCCAAACCCCAATGTAAGCCTAAACCTAACCCTAACTCAAACCCTAACTCTAACACTAACCCAAACACTAACACTAACAGTAACCCAAACCATAACCCAAATAATAACCCTAATCCTAACCCTAACCCTAACCCTCATCCTTA
>JAJHUQ010000061.1:1642500-1647500 GCA_035773235.1 Eospalax fontanierii | reverse complement strand
CTAACCTTAACCCTAACCCTTACCCTAACCCAAACCCAAACCCTAATCTTAACACAAACCCTAACCCTAATCCTAACCCTAAACCTAACCCTCACCCAAACATTAACCCTAACCCTAACCCTAAAACACACCCTAACCCTAACCCTAACCCTAACCCTAACCCTAACCCTAACCCTAACCCAAACCCTAACCCTAACCCTAATCCTAACCCTAATGCTAACACTAAACCTAACGCTAACACTAACCCTAGTCCTAACCCTAACCCTAACCCTAACCCAAACCCTAACACTAACCGTAAACCTAACCCTAACCCTAAATCAAACCCTAACCCTAAACCTAACCCTAACCCAAACGCAAACCCTAACTGAAACACTAATCCTAAACCTACCCTAACCATAATGCTAACCCTAAACCTAATTAAAAATCAAACCCTAACCCTATTTCTAACCCGAACCGAAACCCTAACCCTAACCCTAAACCTAACCCAAAACATAACCCAAACCGAAACCCTAACCATAACCCTAACACTAAACCCTAACCCTAACACTAACCCTAACCCTAACCGAAACCTAAATCCAAACCCTAAACCTAATCCTAACCCTAACCCTAACACTAATCCTAGTCCTAACCCTAACCCTAACCCTAACCCTAACCCTAACCTTAACCCTTACCCAAACCCAATCTCTAAACCTAACTCTAATCGGAACCCTAACCCTAACCCTAATCCTAACCCTAACCGTAACCATAACCCTAATCCAACACCTCACCCTAACCCTAACTCTAACCCAAACCCTAACCTAACCCTAACTATAAACCAAACCCAAACCCTAACCCTAACCCTAACTCTAACCCAAACCCCAATGTAAGCCTAAACCTAACCCTAACTCAAACCCTAACTCTAACACTAACCCAAACACTAACACTAATCCTAACCCCAACCATAACCCAAATAATATCCCTAATCCTAACCCTAACCCTAACCCTCATCCTTATCCTAACCCTAACCCTAACCCTAACCCTAACCCTAAACCTAATTCTAACCCTAACCCTAACCCTAACCTTAACCCAAAACCTAACCCTAACCCTAACCCTAACCATAATCTTAACACTAACCATAACCCTAACACTCACCCAGATTCAAACCTAACCCTAACCCTAACCCTAACCCTAACCCTAACCCAAACCCTAACCCTAACCCTAATCCTAACCCTAAGGCTAACCCTAAACCTAATTAAAACTCAAATCATAACCCTATTCCTAACCCGAACCCAAAACCTAACCCTAACCCTAAACCTAACCCAAAACATAACCCAAACCGAAACCCTAACGCTAACCCTAACCCTAACCCTAAAACCTAATCCTAACACTAACCCTAACCATATCCCAAACCTAAACCCAAACCTTAACCCTAATCCTAACACTAACCCTAACCCTAATTATAGTACTAACCCTAACCCTAACCCTAACCCTAACCCTAACCCTAACCATAACCGTAATCCAACACCTCACCCTAACCCTAACTCTAACCCAAACCCTAACCTAAACCTAACTCTAAACCAAACCCAAACCCTAACCCTAACCCTAACTCTAACCCAAACACCAATGTAAGCCTAAACCTAACCCTAACTCAAACCCTAACTCTAACACTAACCCAAACCCTAACACTAACCCTAACCCAAACCATAACCCAAATAATAACCCTAATCCTAACCCTAACCCTAACCCTCATCCTTATCCTAACCCTAACCCTAACCCTAACCCTAACCCTAAACCTAATTCTAACCCTAACCCTAAAGCTAACCCTAACCCAAAACCTAACCCTAACCCTAACCCTAAATATAATCTTAACACTAACCATAACCCTAACACTAACCCAGATTCAAACCTAAACCTAACCCAAACCCTAACCCTAACCCTAACCCTAACCCTAACCCAAACCCTAACCCTAACCCTAATCCTAACCCTAATGCTAACCCTAAACCTAACTCAAACTCAAACCATAACCCTAAGCCTAACCCTAACCCAAACCCTAACCCTAACCCTAACCCTAACCCTAACCCTAACTAAAACCCTAACACTAACCCAACCCGAACGCAACCCATAACCCTAAACCGATACTTAACCGAAAACCTAAAGCTAACCGTAATCCTAAACGAAACCCTAACCCTAACACTAACCCTAACCCTAACCCTAACCCAAAAGCTAAACCTAACCATAAACCAATCCCTAACCCTAACCATAAACCTAAACTTAACCCCTAACCCCTAACCCCAAACCGTAACCCTAACCCTAACCCTAACCCTAACCCTAACCCTAACCCCTAACCCCAAACCCTAAACCAAACCCTAACCCTAACCCTAACCCTAATCTTAGTCCTAACCATAACCCTAACCCTAACCCTAACCCTAACCCTAACCCTAACCTAACCCTAAACCTAACCCTAACTCAAACAATAACTCTAACACTAAACCAAACCCTAACCCTAACCCTAACCCAAACCCTAACCCTAATAATAACCCTAATCCTAACCCTAACCCTAACCCTTACCCTTCTCCTTACCCTAACCCTATCCTTAACTCTAACCGAAACCCTACCTTTAACCCTACCCCTAACCCTAACAGAAAACCTAACCCAAACCCTAACACTAACCATAATCTTAACACTAACCCTAACCCTAACACTAACCGAGATTCAAACCTAACCCTAACGCAAACCCTAAACCTAAGCCTAAACCTAACCCAAAACCTAACCCTAACCTTAATCCTAACCATAATGCTAACCCTAAACCTAACTCAAACTCAAACCCTAACCCTAAGCCTAACCCTAACCCAAACCCTAAACCTAACCCTAACCCTAACCCTAACCCTAACTAAAACCCTAACACTAACCCAACCCGAACGCAAACCCTAACCCTAACCCGAAACTTAACCGAAAACCTAAACCTAACCGTAATCCTAAACCAAACCCTAACCCTAACACTAAACCTAACCCTAACCCTAACCCAACCCAAACGCTAACCCTATCGCTAACCCAAAACCTAAACCTAACCCTAAACCTAACCCTAACCCTAACCCAAAAACTAACACTAAACCTAACCCTAACCCTAACCTTAAGCCTAAACCTAAATCTAACCCTAACCCTAACCCTAACCCTAACCTTAACCCAAACCCAAACCCTAATCTTAACACAAACCCTAACCCTAATCCTAACCCTAACCCTAACCCTAACCCTAACCCTAACCCTAACCCTAAGCCAAACAGTAACCCTAACCCTAACCCTAACCCTAACCCAAACCCTAACCCTAACGCTAATCCTAACCCTAATGCTAACCCTAAACCTAACCCGAAAACTAACCCTACTCCTAACCCTAACCCTAACCCAAACCCTAACACTAACCCTAACCCTAACCTTAACCCTAAATCAAACCCTATACCTAACCCTAACCCTAACCCGAACCCAAACCCTAATCCTAACCCTAACCCTAACTGAAATACTTATCCTAAACCTAACCCTAACCCTAATGCTAACTCTAAAACTAATTCAAACTCAAACCCTAACCCTAATCCTAACCCAACCCAAACCCTAACCCTAAAACTAACCCAAAACATAACCCAAATCGAAACCGTAACCCTAACCCTAAACCTAACCCTAATCCTAACCCTAAACCTAACCCTAATCCTAGTCCTAACCCTATCCCTAACCCTAACCCTAACCCTAACCTTAACCCTTACCCAAACCCAAACTCTAAACCTAACTCTAATCGGAAACCTAACCGTAAACCTAATCCTAACCCTAACCCTAACCATAACCCTAATCCAACACCTCACCCTAACCCTAACTCTAACCCAAACCCTAACCTAACCCTAAACCTAACCCTAACTCAAACCCTAACTCTAACACTAACCCAAACCTAACCCTAACACTAACCCAAACCATAACCCAAATAATAACCCTAATACTAAACCTAACCCTAACCCTCATCGTTATTCTAACCCTAACCCTAACCCTAAACCTAACCCTAACCCTAATCCTAACCCTAACCCTAACCCTTACCCTAACACAAACCCAAACCCTAATCTTAACACAAACCCTAACCCTAATCCTAACCCTAACCCTAACCCTCACCCACACCCTAACCCTAACCCTAACCCTAAAACTAACCCTAACCCTAACCCTAACCCTAACCCTAACCCTAACCCAAACCCTAACCCTAACCCTAATCCTAACCCTAATGTTAATACTAAACCTAACCCTAACACTAACCCTAGTCCTAACCCTAACCCTAACCCAAACCCTAACACTAACCCTAGAACTAACCCTAACCCTAAATCAAACCCAAACCCTAAACCTAACCCTAACCTGAACCCAAACCCTAACTGAACCATAATCCTAAACCTAACTATAACCCTAATGCTAAACCTAAACCTAATTCAAACTCAAACCCTAACCCTATTTCTAACCCGATCCCAAACCCTAACCCTAACACTAAACCTAACCCAAAACATAACCAAAACCGAAACCCTAACCCTAACCCTAACACTAACACTAAACCCTAACCCTAACACTAACCCTAACCATAACCGAAACCTAAACCCAAACCCTAAACCTAATCCTAACCCTAACCCTAACCCTAATCCTAGTCCTTACCCTAACCCTAACCCTAACCCTAACCCTAACCTTAACCCTTACCCAAACCCAAACTCTAAACCTAACTCTAATCGGAACCCTAACCCTAACCCTAATCCTAACCCTAACCCTAACCATAACCCTAATCCAACACCTCACCCTAACCTTAACTCTAACCCAAACCCTAACCCTAACCCTAACACTAAACCAAACCCAAACCCTAACCCTAACCCTAACCCTAACCCTAACCCTAACCCAAACCCTAACCCTAACCCTAACCCTAACCCTAACCCTAACCCTAACACTCATCCTTATCCTAACCCTAACCCTAACCCTAACCATAACCCTAACCCTAATTCTAACCCTAAACCTAA
>JAJHUQ010000061.1:1620000-1622500 GCA_035773235.1 Eospalax fontanierii | reverse complement strand
TGAACCTAATCCTAACCCTAATGCTAACCCTAAACTTAACCCTATCACTAACCCTAATCCTAACCCTAAACCTAACCCATACGCAAACCCTAACCCTAACACTAAGCCTAACTGAAACACTAATCCTAAACCTAATCCTAACCCTAACCCTAACACTAAACACTAACCCTAACACTAACCCTAACCATAACCCAAACCTAAACCCAAACCCTAACCCTAAACCTTACACTAAGCCTAACCCTAATCCTAGTCCTAACCCTAACCCTAACCCTAACTCTAACCCTAACCCTAACCTTAACCCTTACCCAAATCCAAACTCTAAACCTAACTCTAATCGGAACCCTAACCCTAATCCTAATCAAAACCCTAACCCTAACCATAACCCTAATCCAACACCTCACCCTAACCCTAACTCTAACCCAAACCCTAACCTAACCCTAACTTTAAACCAAACCCAAACCCTAACCCTAACCCTAACTCTAACCCAAACCCCAATGTAAGCCTAAACCTAACCCTAACTCAAACCCTAACTCTAACACTAACCCAAACCCTAACACTAACCCTAACCCAAACCATAACCCAAATAATAACCCTAATCCTAACCCTAACCCTAACCCTCATCCTTAACCTAACCCTAACCCTAACCCTAACCCTAACCCTAAACCTAAGTCTAACCCTAACCCTAACCCTAACCCTCACCCAAAACCTAACCCTAACCCTAACCCTAAGCATAATCTTAACACTAACCATAACCCTAAGACTAACCCAGATTCAAACCTAACCCTAATCCAAACCCTAACCCTAACCCTAACCCTAACCCTAACCCAAACCCTAACCCTAACCCTAATCCTAACCCTAATGCTAACCCTAAACCTAATTCAAACCATAACCCTATTCCTAACCCGAACCCAAACCCTAACCCTAACCCTAAACCTAACCCAAAACATAACCCAAACCGAAACCCTAACCTTAACCCTAACCCTAACCCTAAACCCTAACCCTAACCATAACCCAAACCTAAACCCAAACCCCAACCCTAATCCTAACACTAACCCTAACACTAATCCTAGTCCTAACCCTAACGCTAACCCTAACCCTAACCCTAACCCTAACCCTAACCCTAACCTTAACCCTTACCCAAACCCAAACTCTAAACCTAACTCTAATCGGAACCCAAACCCTAACCCTAATCCTAACCCTCACACTAACCATAACTCTAATCCAACACCTCACCCTAACCCTAACTCTAACCCAAACCCTAACCTAACCCTAACTCTAACCCAAACCCTAACCTAACCCTAACTCTAAACCAAACCCAAACCCTAACCCTAACCCTAACTCTAACCCAAACCCCAATGTAAGCCTAAACATAACCCTAACTCAAACCCTAACTCTAACACTAACCCAAACCCTAACACTAACCCTAACCCAAACCATAACCCAAATAATAACCCTCATCCTAACCCTAACCCTAACCCTAACCCTAAGCCTAACCCTAACCCAAACCCTAACCCTAAACCTAACCGTAACCCTAACCCTAATCCTAACTAAAACCCTAACACTAACCCAACCCGAACGCAAACCATAACCCTAACCCGAAACTTAACCAAAAATCTAAACCTAACCATAATCCTAAACCAAACCGTAACCCTAACACTAACCCTAACCCTAACCCTAACCCAAACGCTAACCCTAACACTAACCCAAAACCTAAACCTAACCCTAAACCTAACCCTAACCCTAAACCAATCCCTAATCCTAACACTAAACCTAAACTTAACCCCTAACCCCTAACCCCAAACGCTAAACCAAACCCTAACCCTAACCCTAACCCTAACCCTAATCCTAGTCCTAACCCTAACCCTAACCCTAACCCTAACACTAACCCAAACCCTAACCCCAACACTAACCCAAACCATAACCCAAATAATAACCCTAATCCTAACCCTAACCCTCATCCTTATTCTAACCCTAACCCTAACCCTAAACCTAAACTTAACCCTAATTCTAACCCTAACCGTAACCCTAAACCTAACCCTCACCCTAACCCTAACCCTAACCCTTACCCTAACCCAAACCCAAACCCTAATCTTAACACAAACCCTAACCCTAATCCTAACCCTAAACCTAACCCTCACCCAAACCCTAACCCTAACCCTAACCCTAAAACACACCCTAACCCTAACCTTAACACTAATCCTAACCCTAACCCTAACCCAAACCCTAACCCTAACCCTAATCCTAACCCTAATGCTAACACTAAACCTAACCCTAACACTAACCCTAGTCCTAACCTTAACCCTAAACCAAACCCTAACACTAACCCTAAACTTAACCCTAACCCTAAATCAAACCCTAACCCTAAACCTAACCCTAACCCGAACCCAAACCCTAACTGAAACACTAATCCTAAACCTACCCTACCCATAATGCTAACCTTAAACCTAATTAAAACTCAAACCCTAACCCGATTTCTAACCCGAACCGAAACCGTAACCCT
>JAJHUQ010000061.1:1602500-1605000 GCA_035773235.1 Eospalax fontanierii | reverse complement strand
TAACCCTAACCCTAAAACTAACCGAAAACATAACCCAAACCGAAACCGTAACCCTAACCCTAACCCTAACCCTAATCCTAACCCTAACCCTAACCCTAATCCTAGTCCTAACCCTAACCCTAACCCTAACCCTAACCCTAAACTTAACCCTTAGCCAAACCCAAACTCTAAACCTAACTCTAATCGGAACCCTAACCCTAAACCTAATCCTAACCCTAACCCTAACCATAACCCTAATCCAACAACTCACCCTAACCCTAACTCTAACCCAAACCCTAACCTAACCCTAACTCTAAACCAAACCCAAACCCTAACCCTAACCCTATCTCTAACCCAAACCCTAACCTATCCCTAAACCTAACCCTAACTCAAACCCTAACTCTAACACTAACCCAAACCTTATCCCCAACACTAACCCAAAGCATAAGCCAAATAATAACACTAATCCTAAACCTAACCCTAACCCTCATCCTTATTCTAACCCTAACCCTAACCCTAACCCTAAACCTAACCCTAACCCTAACCCTAACCCTAACCCTAACCCTTACCCTAACCCAAACCCAAACCCTAAACTTAACACAAAACCTAACCCTCATCCTAACCCTAACCCTAACCCTCACCCAAACCCTAACCCTAACCCTAACCCTAAAACACACCCTAACCCTAACCCTAACCCTAACCCTAACCCAAACCCTAACCCAAACCCTAACCCTAACCCTAACCCTAATCCTAACCCTAATGCTAACACTAAACCGAACCCTAACACTAACCCTAGTCCTAACCCTAACCCTAATCCAAACCCTAACAATAACCCTAAACCTAACCCTAACCCTAAATCAAACCCTAACCCTAAACCTAACCCTAACCCGAACCCAAACCCTAAATGAAACACTAATCGTAAACCTAACCCTAACCATAATGCTAACCCTAAACCTAATTAAAATTCAAACCCTAACCCTATTTCTAACCCGAACCGAAACCCTAACCCTAACCCTAAACCTAACCCAAAACATAACCCAAACCGAAACCCTAACCCTAACCCTAACACTAAACCCTAACCCTAACACTAACCCTAACCATAACCGAAACCTAAATCCAAACCCTAAACCTAATCCTAACCCTAACCCTAAACCTAATCCTAGTCCTAACCCTAACCCTAGCCCTAACCCTCACCATAACCTTAACCCTTGCCCAAACCCAAACTCTAAACCTAACTCTACTCGGAACCATAACCCTAACACTAATCCTAACCCTAACCCAAACCATAACCCAAATAATATCCCTAATCCTAACCCTAACCCTAACCCTCATCCTTATTCTAACCCTAACCCTAACCCTAAACCTAACCCTAACCCTAATTCTAACCCTAACCCTAACCCTAACAATAACCCTTACCCTAACCCAAACCCAAACCCTAATCTTAACACAAACCCTAACCCTTATCCTAACCCTAATCCTAACCCTCACCCAAACCCTAACCCTAACCCTAACCCTAAAACAAACCCTAACCCTAACCCTAACCCTAACAGTAACCCTAACCCAAACCCTAACCCTAACCCTAATCCTAACATAATGCTAACACTAAACCTAACCCTAACACTAACCCTAGTCCTAACCCTAACCCTAATGCTAACCCTAACCCTAACACTAATCCTAGTCCTAACCCTAACCCTAACCCAAACCCTAACACTAACCCTAAACCTAACCCTAACCCTAAATCAAACCCTAACCCTAACCCTAACCCTAACCCGAACCCAAACCCTAACTGAAACACTAAACCTAAACCTAAGTATAACCCTAATGCTAACCCTAAACCTAATTCAAACTCAAACCATAACCCCATTCCTAACCCGAACGCAAACCCTAACCCTAACCCTAAACCTAACCCAAAACATAACCCAAACCGAAACCCTAACCCTAACCCTAACACTAACACTAAACCCTAACCCTAACACTAACCCTAACCATAACCGAAACCTAAACCCAAACCCTAAACCTAATCCTAACCCTAACCCTAACCCTAATCCTAGTCCTAACCCTAACCCTAACCCTAACCCAAAACCTAACCCTAACCCTAACCCTAACCCAAACCCTAACCCTAAACCTAACCCTAACCCAAACCCTAACTGAAACACTTATCCTAAATCTAACCCTAACCCTCATGCTAACCCTAAACCTAATTCAAACTCAAACCCTAACCCTAACCCTAACCCTAACCCAAACCATAACCCTAACCCTAATCCTAGCCCTAATGCTAACCCTAAACCTAACCCTAACACTAACTCTAGTCTTAACCCTAACCCTAACCCAAACCATAACAAAAACCCTAACCCTAACCCTAACCCTAAATCAAAACCTAAACCTAACCCTAACCCTAACCCGAACCCAAACCCTAACCCTAACCCTAACCCTAACTGAAACACTAATCCTAACCCTAACCCTAATCCTAATGCTAACCCTAAACCTAATTCCAACTCAAACCCTAACCCTAACCCTAAAC
>JAJHUQ010000061.1:1580000-1582500 GCA_035773235.1 Eospalax fontanierii | reverse complement strand
TAACATTAACCCTAACCGAGAAACTAAACCTAACCCTACTCCAAACCCTAACCCTAACCCTTACCCTTACCCAAACCCAAACCCTAAAACTAACCCTAATCCAAACACTAACCCTAACCCTAATCCTAAATGTAACCCTAACCCTAACCCAAACCCTAACCTTCACCATAACTCTAACCCAAATCCGACTCTAACCCTAACACTAACCCAAATCCTTACCCGAACCCTAACCCTAACCCTAACCCAAACCCTAACCCTAACCCAAACCCTAACCCAAACCCAAACCCTAACCCTAAACCTAACGCCAACCCTAACCATAACCCTAACCCTAACCCTAATGCTAAACCTAACCCTAACCCTAACCCTAACCCTAAACCTAACCAAACCTAAACCCTAACCCAAACCCTAATCCTAACAATAACCCTAACACTAACCCTAACCAAAAACCTAAACCCTAACCCTACTCCTAACGCTAACCCTAACCCTAACACAAACCCTAACCCTAAACGTAACCTTAACCCAAACCCTAACCCTAACCTTAACCCAAACCCAAACCCTAATCTTAACACAAACCCTAACCCTAATCCTAACCCTAACCGTAACCGTAACCCAAACGCTATTGCTAACCCTAACCCTAACCCAAACCTTAACCCTAAACCTAACCCTAACCCTAACCAAAACCCAAACCCTAACCTTAACCGTAATCCTAACCCTAATGCTAACCCTAAACCTAACCCTAACACTAACCCTAGCCTAACCCTAACCCTAACCCAAACCCTAACACTAACCCTAACCCTAACCCTAACCCTAAATCAAACCCTAAACCTAACCCTAACCCTAACCCGAACCCAACCCCAAACCCAAACCCTAACCCTAACTGAAACACTAATCCTAAACCTACCCCTAACCCTAATGCTAACCCTAAACCTAATTCCAATTCAAACCCTAACCCTAACCGTAAACCTAACCCAAAACATAACCCAAACCGAAACCCTTACCCTAAACCTAACCCTAACCCTAAACCCTAACCCTAACACTTACCCTAACAATAACCCAAACCTAAAACCAAACCCTAACCCTAATCCAAACCCTAATCCTAGTCCTAACCCTAACCCTAACCCTAACCCTAAACCTAACCTTAACCCTTACCCAAACCCAAACTCTAAACCTAACTCTATTCGGAACCCTAACCCTAACCCTAATCCTAACCCTAACCCTAACCATAAAGCTAATCCTAGTCCTAACCCTAACCCTAAACCTAACCCTAACCCTAACCCTAAACCTAACCTTAACACTTACCGAAACCCAAACTCTAAACCTAACTCTAATCGGAACCCTAAACCTAACCCTAATCCTAACCCTAACCCTAACCCTAACCCTAACCCTAACCCTAACCCTAACCCTAATGCTAACCCTAAACCTAATTCCAATTCAAACCCTAACCCTAACCGTAAACCTAACCCAAAACATAACCCAAACCGAAACCCTTACCCTAAACCTAACCCTAACCCTAAACCCCAACCCTAACACTTACCCTAACCATAACCCAAACCTAAAACCAAACCCTAACCTTATCCATACCCTAATCCTAGTCCTAATCCTAACACTAACCCTAACCCTAACCCTAAACCTAACCTTAACCCTTACCCAAACCCAAACTCTAAACCTAACTCTATTCGGAACCCTAACCCTAACCCTAATCCTAACCCTAACCCTAACCATAACCCTAATCCTAGTCCTAACCCTAACCCTAACCCTAACCCTAACCCTAAACCTAACCTTAACCCTTACCGAAACCCAAACTGTAAACCTAACTCTAATCGGAACCCTAACCCTAACCCTAATCCTAACCCTAAGCCTAACCATAACCCTAATCCAACACCTCATCGTAACCCTAACTCTAACCCAAACCCTAACCTAACCCTAACTCCTAACCAAACCAAACACATAACCCTAACCCTAACTCTAACCCAAACCCCAATGTAAGCCTAAACCTAACCCTAACTCAAACCCTAACTCTAACAGTAACCCAAACCCTAACCCTAACCATAACCCTAATCCAACACCTCACCCTAACCCTAACCCTAACCCTAACCCTAACCCAAACCCTAATCTAACCCTAAACCTAACCCTAACTCAAACCCTAACTCTAACACTAACCCAAAACCTAACCCTAACCCTAACACAAACCATAACCCAAATAGTAACCCTAATCCTAACCCTAACCCTAACCTTCATCCTTATCCTAACCCTAACCCTAACCCTAACCTTAACACTAACCCTAATTGTAAACCTAACCCTAACCCTAACCCTAACCCTAAACCTAACCCTAACCCAAACTCAAACCCTAATCTTAACACAAACCCTAACACTAACCCTAACCCTAACCCTAACCCTAATCCTACCCCAAACCCTAAACCTAACCCTAACCCTAACCCAAACCCTAACCCTAACCCTAACCCTAACCCTAACCCTAACCCAAACCCTAACCCTAACCCTA
>JAJHUQ010000061.1:1552500-1555000 GCA_035773235.1 Eospalax fontanierii | reverse complement strand
AATCCAAGTAATAACCCTAACCCTAACCCTAACCCTAACCTTAACCCTTACAAAACCCAAACTCTAAACCTAACTCTAATCGGAACCCTAACCCTAACCCTAATCCTAACCCTAACCCTAACCATAACACTAATCCAACACCTCACCCTAACAATAACTCTAACCCAAACCCAAACCTAACCCTAACTCTAAACCAAACCCAAACCTAACCCTAACCCTAACTCTAACCCAAACCGTAACCTAACCCTATACCTAACACTAACTCAAACCCTAACTCTAACACTAACCCAAACGCTAACCCTAACCCTAACCCAAACCATAACCCAAATAATAACACTAATCCTAACCCTAACCCTAACCTTCATCCTTATCGTAACCCTAACCCTAACCCTAACCTTAACCCTAACCCTAATTCTAACCCTAACCCTAACCGTAACCCTAACCCAAACCCAAACCCTGATCTTAACACAAACCCTAACCCTAATCCTAACCCTAACCCTAACCAGACCCTAACCCTAACCCTAAACCTAACCCTAACCCAAACCCTAACCCTAACCCTAACCCTAACCCAAACCCTAACCCTAACGCGAATCGTAACCCTAATGCTAACCCTAAACCTAACCCTAACACTAAACCTACTCCTAACCGTAACCCTAACCCAAACCCTAACACTAACCCTAACCCTAACCTTAACCCTAAATCAAACCCTAACCCTAACCCTAACCCGAACCCAAACCCTAACCCTAAACCTAACCCTAACTGAAACACTTATACTAAACCTAACCCTAACCCTAATGCTAACCCTAAACCTAATTCAAACTCAAACCCTAACCCTAATCCTAACCCAACCCAAACCCTAACCCTAACCCTAAAACTAACCCAAAACATAACTGAAACCGAAACCGTAACCCTAACCCTAACCCTAATCCTAATCCTAACCCAAACCATAACCCTAACCCTAACCGTAACCCTAACCCTAAACCAACCCCTAACCCTCACCATAACTCTAACCCAAATCCGACTCTAACCCTAACCCTAACCCAAATCCTAACCCGAACCCTAACCCTAATCCTACCCCAAAGCCTAACCCTAACCCAAACCCTAACCCAAACCCAAACCCTAACCCTAGCCCTAAAGCTAACCCTAACCATAACCCTAAACCTAACCCTAATGCTAAACCTAACCATAACCCTAACTCTAACCCTAACCCTAACCCTAACCCAAACCCTAACCCTAACCCTAACCCTAACCCAAACCGTAACCCTAACCCTAATACTAGCCCTAATACTAACCCTAAACCTAACCCTAACACTAACCCTAGTCTTAACCCTAACCCTAAACCAAACCCTAACAAAAACCCTAACCCTAACCCTAACTCTAAATCAAAACCTAAACCTAACCCTAACCTTAACCCGAACCCAAATCCTAACCCTAACCCTAACCCTAACCCTAACTGAAACACTAATCCTAACCCTAACCCTAAACCTAATGCTAACCCTAAACCTAATTCCAACTCAAACCCTAACCCTAACACTAAACCTAACCCAAAACATAACCCAAACCGAAACCATAACCTTAAACCTAACCCTAACCCTAAACCCTAACCCTAACACTTACCCTAATCATAACCCAAACCTAAAACCAAAACCTAACACTAATCCTAACCCTAACCCTAGCCCTAATCCTAGTCCTAACCCTAACCCTAACCCTAACCCTAAACCTAACCTTAACCCTTACCCAAACCCAAACTCTAAACCTAACTCTAATCGGAACCCTAACCCTAACCCTAATCCTAACCCTAACCCTAACCATAACCCTAATCCTAGTCCTAACCCTAACCCTAACCCTAACCCAAAACCTAACCCTAACCCTAACCGTAACCCAAACCCTAACCCTAACCCTAACCCTAACCCAAACCCTTACTGAAACACTTATCCTAAATCTAACCCTAACCCTCATGCTAACCCTAAACCTAATTCAAACTCAAACCCTAACCCTAATCCTAACCTTAACCCTAACCCTAACCCTAACCCTAACCCTAACCCTAAACCTAACCCAAAACATAACCCAAACCGAAAACCTAACCTTAACCCTAACCGTAACCCTAATCCTAACCCTAAATCTAACCCTAATCCTAGTCCTAATCCTAACCCTAACCCTAACCCTAACCTTAACCCTTACCGAAACCCAAACTCTAAACCTAACTCTAATCGGAACCCTAACCCTAAACCTAATCCTAACCCTAACCCTAACCATAACCCTAATCCAACCCCTCACCCTAACCCTAACTCTAACCTAAACCCTAACCTAACCCTAACACTAAACCAAACCCAAACCCTAAACCTAACCCTAACCGTAACCCAAACCCTAACCTAACCCAAACCCAAACCCTAATCTTAACACAAACCCTAACCCTAACCCTAACCCTAAACCTCACCCAAACCCTAACCCTAACCATAACCCTAAACCAAACCATAAACCTAACCCTAACCCTAACCCT
>JAJHUQ010000061.1:1542500-1547500 GCA_035773235.1 Eospalax fontanierii | reverse complement strand
AACACTCATCCTAACCCTAACCCTAACCATAACCGTAACCCTAACCCTAACCCTAACTGAAACACTTATCCTAAACCTAAACCTAACCCTAATGCTAACCCTAAACCTAATTCAAACTCAAACCCTAACCCTAATCCTAACCCATCTCAAACCCTAACCCTAACCCTAAAACCAACCCAAAACATAACCCAAACCGATACCGTAACCCTAACCCTAACCCTAACCCTAACCCAAACCCTAACCCTAACCCTAACTCTAACCCTAACCCTAACCCCAACCTTAACCCTTACCCAAACCCAAACACTAAACCTAACTCTAATCGGAACCCTAACACTAAACCTAATCCTAACCCTAAAAAACCATAACCCTAATCCAACACCTCACCCTAACCCTAACTCTAACCCAAACCCTAACATAACCCTAACTCTAAACCAAACCCAAACCCTAACCCTAACCCTATCTCTAACCCAAACCCTAAACTAACCCTAAACCTAACCCTAACTCAAACCCTAACTCTAACACTAACCCAAAACCTAACCCTAACACTAACCCAAACCATAACCCAAATAATAACCCTAATCCTAACCCTAACCCTAACCCTCATCCTTATTCTAACCCTAACCCTAACCCTAAACCTAACCCTAACACTAACCCAAACCCTAACCCTAACCCTAACCCTAACCCTAACCCTATTCCTAACACTAACCCTAACCCTAACCCAAACCCTAAACCTAACACTAACCCAAACCTTAACACTAACCCTAACCCTAAGCCTAAACCTAAAACAAACACGAACCCTAAATTTAACCATAATCGTAAACCCTAACCGTAACCCTAATCCTAACCCTAACCCAAACTCTAACACTAACCCTAACCCAAACCCTTATAATAACCCTAAACCTAAACCTAACCCCTAATCCTAACCCTAACCCTAACCCAAACCCTAACCCTAACCCTAACCGAAACACTAATCCTAAACCTAACCCTAACCCTAATGCTAACCCTAAACCTAATTCAAACTCAAACCCTAACCCTAATCCTAACCCGAACCGAAATCCTAACCCTAACCCTAAACCTAACCCAAAACATAACCCACACCGAAACCCTAACCCTATCCCGAACCCTAACCCAAAGCCACACCGTAAGCCAAATCCTAACCCAAACCATAACACTAACCCTAATCCTACCCTTAAACCCTAACCCTAACCCTAACCATAACCCAAAACTAAAGAATAACCCTAACCCTAATCCTAAACCTAACCCTAACCATAACCCTAATCCAACCCATAACCCTAACCCTAACTCTAACCCAAACCCTAACCTAACCCTAACCCTAGCCCCAAACCCAAACCCTAACCCTAACCCAAATCCTAACCTAACCCTAACCCTAACCCTAACTCAAAACCTAACTCTAACACTAACCCAAACCCTAACCCTAACCCAACCCTAAACCATAACCCAAACACTAACCCTAATCCTAACCCTAACCCTAACCCTCATCCTTATCCTAACCCTAACCCTAACCCTTACCCTTACCCAAACCCAAACCCTAAAACTAACCCTTATCCGAACCCTAACCGTAATCCTAATCCTAACCGTAACCCTAACCCTAACCCAACCCCTAACCCTCACCCTAACTCTAACCCAAACCCTAACCCTAACCAAAATCCTAACCCTAACCCTAACCCTAAACTTAACCCAAACCCTAACCCTAACCCTAAACCTAAACATAACCCAAACCCTAACCATAAACCTAACCCAAACCTAAACCCTAAACTTTACCCTAATCGTAACTCAAACCCTAACCCTAACCCAAATCCAAACGATAAACTTTACACTAACCCTAGCCCTAACACTAACCCAAATTCAAACCTAAGACTAACCCTAACCCAAACCCTAACCCTAATCCTAACCCTAACCCTAACCCTAACCCAAACCCGAACTCCAACCATAAACCTAACCCAAACCCTAACCCTAACGCTAACCCTAACCTAAACCCTAACCCTAACCTTAACCCTAAACCAAACCCTAACCCTAACCCTAACCCTAACATTAACCCTAACCGAGAACCTAAACCTAACCCTACTCCAAACCCTAACCCTAACCCTTACCCTTACCCAAACCCAAACCCTAAAACTAACCCTAATCCAAACACTAACCCTAACCCTAATCCTAAATGTAACCCTAACCCTAACCCAAACCCTAACCTTCACCATAACTCTAACCCAAATCCGACTCTAACCCTAACACTAACCCAAATCCTTACCCGAACCCTAACCCTAACCCTAACCCAAACCCTAACCCTAACCCAAACCCTAACCCAAACCCAAACCCTAACCCTAAACCTAACGCCAACCCTAACCATAACCCTAACCCTAACCCTAATGCTAAACCTAACCCGAACCCTAACCCTAACCCTAAACCTAACCAAACCTAAACCCTAACCCAAACCCTAATCCTAACAATAACCCTAACACTAACCCTAACCAAAAACCTAAACCCTAACCCTACTCCTAACGCTAACCCTAACCCTAACACAAACCCTAACCCTAAACGTAACCTTAACCCAAACCCTAACCCTAACCTTAACCCAAACCCAAACCCTAATCTTAACACAAACCCTAACCCTAATCCTAACCCTAACCGTAACCGTAACCCAAACGCTAACCCTAACCCTAACCCTAACCCAAACCTTAACCCTAAACCTAACCCTAACCCTAACCAAAACCCAAACCCTAACCTTAACCGTAATCCTAACCCTAATGCTAACCCTAAACCTAACCCTAACACTAACCCTAGCCTAACCCTAACCCTAACCCAAACCCTAACACTAACCCTAACCCTAACCCTAACCCTAAATCAAACCCTAAACCTAACCCTAACCCTAACCCGAACCCAAACCCTAACCCTAACCCTAACCCTAACTGAAACACTAATCCTAAACCTAACCCTAACCCTAATGCTAACCCTAAACCTAATTCCAATTCAAACCCTAACCCTAACCGTAAACCTAACCCAAAACATAACCCAAACCGAAACCCTTACCCTAATCCTAACCCTAACCCTAAACCCTAACCCTAACACTTACCCTAACAATAACCCAAACCTAAAACCAAACCCTAACCCTAATCCAAACCCTAATCCTAGTCCTAACCCTAACCCTAACCCTAACCCTAAACCTAACCTTAACCCTTACCCAAACCCAAACTCTAAACCTAACTCTATTCGGAACCCTAACCCTAACCCTAATCCTAACCCTAACCCTAACCATAAAGCTAATCCTAGTCCTAACCCTAACCCTAACCCTAACCCTAACCCTAAACCTAACCTTAACACTTACCGAAACCCAAACTCTAAACCTAACTCTAATCGGAACCCTAAACCTAACCCTAATCCTAACCCTAACCCTAACCCTAACCCTAACCCTAACCCTAACCCTAACCCTAATGCTAACCCTAAACCTAATTCCAATTCAAACCCTAACCCTAACCGTAAACCTAACCCAAAACATAACCCAAACCGAAACCCTTACCCTAAACCTAACCCTAACCCTAAACCCCAACCCTAACACTTACCCTAACCATAACCCAAACCTAAAACCAAACCCTAACCTTATCCATACCCTAATCCTAGTCCTAATCCTAACACTAACCCTAACCCTAACCCTAAACCTAACCTTAACCCTTACCCAAACCCAAACTCTAAACCTAACTCTATTCGGAACACTAACCCTAACCCTAATCCTAACCCTAACCCTAACCATAACCCTAATCCTAGTCCTAACCCTAACCCTAACCCTAACCCTAACCCTAAACCTAACCTTAACCCTTACCGAAACCCAAACTGTAAACCTAACTCTAATCGGAACCCTAACCCTAACCCTAATCCTAACCCTAACCCTAACCATAACCCTAATCCAACACCTCACCGTAACCCTAACTCTAACCCAAACCCTAACCTAACGCTAACTGCTAAGCAAACCAAACACATAACCCTAACCCTAACTCTAACCCAAACCCCAATGTAAGCCTAAACCTAACCCTAACTCAAACCCTAACTCTAACAGTAACCCAAACCCTAACCCTAACCTTAACCCTAATCCAACACCTCACCCTAACCCTAACTCTAACCCAAACCCTAACCAAACCCTAACTCTAAACCAAACCCAAACCGTAACCCTAACACTGACTCTAACCCAAACCCTAATCTAACCCTAAACCTAACCCTAACTCAAACCCTAACTCTAACACTAACCCAAAACCTAACCCTAACCCTAACCCAAACCATAACCCAAATAGTAACCCTAATCCTAACCCTAACCCTAACCTTCATCCTTATCCTAACCCTAACCCTAACCCTAACCTTAACACTAACCCTAATTGTAAACCTAACCCTAACCCTAACCCTAACCCTAAACCTAACCCTAACCCAAACTCAAACCCTAATCTTAACACAAACCCTAACACTAACCCTAACCCTAACCCTAACCCTAATCCTACCCCAAACCCTAAACGTAACCCTAACCCTAACCCAAACCCTAACCCTAACCCTAACCCTAACCCTAACCCAAACCCTAACCCTAACCCTAATCCTAACCCTAATGCTAACCCTAAACCTAACCCTAAAACTAACCCTAGTCCTAACCCTAAACCTAACCCAAACCCTAACACTAACCCTAACCCTAACCCTAACCCTATCTCTAACCCAAACCCTAACCTAACCCTAAATCTAACCCTAACTCAAACCCTAACTCTAACACTAACCCAAACCCTAACACTAACACTAACCAAAACCATAACCCAAATAATAACCCTAATCCTAACCCTAACCCTAACTCTCATCCTTATTCTAACCCTAACCCTAACCCTAAACCTAACCCTAACACTAACCCAAACCCTAACCCTAACCCTAACCCTAACCCTATTCCTAACACTAACCCTAACCCTAACCCAAACCCTAAACCTAACACTAACCCAAACCTTAACCCAAACCCTAACCCT
>JAJHUQ010000061.1:1532500-1535000 GCA_035773235.1 Eospalax fontanierii | reverse complement strand
CACCCTAACCCTAACTCTAACCCAATACCTAACCTAACCCTAACTCTAAACCATACCCAAACCGTAACCCTAACACTGACTCTAACCCAAACCCTAATCTAACCCTAAACCTAACCCTAACTCAAATCCTAACTCTAACACTAACCCAAACCCTAACCCTAACCCTAACCCAAACCATAACCCAAATAGTAACCCTTATCCTAACCCTAACCCTAACCTTCATCCTTATCCTAACCCTAACCCTAACCCTAACCTTAACACTAACCCTAATTGTAAACCTAACCCTAACCCTAACGCTAACCCTAACCCTAACCCTAACCCTAACCCAAACCCAAACCCTAATATTAACACAAACCCTAACACTAACCCTAACCCTAACCCTAATCCTAACCCAAAGCCTAAACCTAACCCTAACCCTAACCCAAACCCTAACCCTAAACCTAACCCTAACCCTAACCCAAACCCTAACCCTAACCCTAATCCTAACCCTAATGCTAACCCTAAACCTAACACTAACACTAACCCTAGTCCTAACCCTAACCCTAACCCAAACCCTAACACTAACGCTCACCCTAACCCTAACCCTATCACAAACCCAAACCCAAACCTACCCCTAAACCTAACCCTAACTCAAACCCTAACTCTAACACTAACCCAAACCCTAACCCTAAAACTAACCCAAACCATAACCCATATAATAACCCTAATCCTAACCCTAACCCTAACCCTCATCCTTATTCTAACCCTAACCCTAACCCTAAACCTAACCCTAACACTAACCCAAACCCTAACCCTAACCCTAACACTATTCCTAACACTAACCCTAACCCTAACCCAAACCCGAAACCTAACACTAACCCAAACCTTAACCCAAACCCTAACCCTAACCCTAACCCTATCCCAAACCCTAACTGAAACACTTATCCTAAATCTAACCCTAACCCTAATGCTAACCCTAAACCTAATTCAAACTCAAACCCTAACCCTAATCCTAACCTTAAACCTAACCCTAACCCTAACCCTAACCCTAAACCTAACCCAAAACATAACTCAAACCGAAAACCTAACCCTAACCCTAACCGTAACCCTAACCTTAACCCTTACCCAAACCCAAACTCTAATCCTAACTCTAATCGGAACCCTAACCCTAACCCTAATCCTAACCCTAACCCTAACCATAACCCTAATCCAACACCTCACCCTAACCCTAACTCTAACCTAAACCCTAACCTAACCCTAACACTAAACCAAACCCAAACCCTAACCCTAACCCTAACTGTAACCAAACCCTAACCTAACCCAAACCCAATCCCTAATCTTAACACAAACCCTAACCCTAACCCTAACCCTAACCCTAACCCTAACCCTCACCAAAACCATAACCCTAACCATAACCCTAAACCAAACCCTAAACCTAACCCTAACTCTAACCCTAAACCTAACCCAAACCCTAACCCTAAACCTAATCCTAACCCTAATGCTAACCCTAAACCTAACCCTATCACTAACCCTATTCCTAACCCTAACCCTAACCCAAACCCTAACACTAACCCTAACCTTAACCCTAACCCTAAATCAAACCCTAACCCTAACCCCAAACCTAATCCTAACCCTAACCCTAACCATAACCCTAATCCAACACCTCACCCTAACCCTTACTCTAACCTAAACCCTAACCTAACCCTAACACTAAACCAAACCCAAACCCTAACCCTAACCCTAACTGTAACCCAAACCCTCACCTAACCCAAACCCAAACCCTAATCTTAACACAAACCCTAACCCTAACCCTAACCCTAACCCTAACCCTCACCCAAACCCTAACCCTAACCATAACCCTAAACCAAACCCTAAACCTAACCCTAACCCTAACCCTAACCCTAACCCAAACCCTAACGATAAACCTAATCCTAACCCTAATGCTAACCCTAACCCAAACCCTACCCATAACCCTAACCCTAACCCTAACCCAAACCCTAACACTAACCCTAACCTTAACCCTAACCCTAAATCAAACCCTAACCCTAACCCTAAACCTAACCCGTACCCAAACCTAACCCTAACACTAAGCCTAACTGAAACACTAATCCCAAACCTAACCCTAACCCTAATGCTAACCCTAAACCTAATTCAAACTCAAACCATAACCCTATTCCTAACCAGAACCCAAACCCTAACCCTAACCCTAAACCTAACCCAAAACATAACCCAAACCGAAACTCTAACCCTAACCCTAACCCTAAACCTAAACCCTAACCCTAACACTACCCCTAACCATAACCCAAACCTAAACCCAAACCCTAACCCTAAACCTAACACTAGCCCTAACCCTAATCCTAGTCCTAAACCTAACCCTAAACCTAACCCTAACCCTAACCCTAACCTTAACCCTTACCCAAACCCAAACTCTAAACCTAACTCTAATCGGAACCCTAACCCTAACCCTAATCCTAACCCTAACCCTAACCATAACCCTAAACCAACACCTCACCCTAACCTT
>JAJHUQ010000061.1:1520000-1522500 GCA_035773235.1 Eospalax fontanierii | reverse complement strand
TATTCCTAACACTAACCCTAACCCTAACCCAAACCCGAAACCTAACACTAACCCAAACCTTAACCCAAACCCTAACCCTAACCCTAACCCTATCCCAAACCCTAACTGAAACACTTATCCTAAATCTAACCCTAACCCTAATGCTAACCCTAAACCTAATTCAAACTCAAACCCTAACCCTAATCCTAACCTTAAACCTAACCCTAACCCTAACCCTAACCCTAAACCTAACCCAAAACATAACTCAAACCGAAAACCTAACCCTAACCCTAACCGTAACCCTAACCTTAACCCTTACCCAAACCCAAACTCTAATCCTAACTCTAATCGGAACCCTAACCCTAACCCTAATCCTAACCCTAACCCTAACCATAACCCTAATCCAACACCTCACCCTAACCCTAACTCTAACCTAAACCCTAACCTAACCCTAACACTAAACCAAACCCAAACCCTAACCCTAACCCTAACTGTAACCAAACCCTAACCTAACCCAAACCCAATCCCTAATCTTAACACAAACCCTAACCCTAACCCTAACCCTAACCCTAACCCTAACCCTCACCCAAACCATAACCCTAACCATAACCCTAAACCAAACCCTAAACCTAACCCTAACTCTAACCCTAAACCTAACCCAAACCCTAACCCTAAACCTAATCCTAACCCTAATGCTAACCCTAAACCTAACCCTATCACTAACCCTATTCCTAACCCTAACCCTAACCCAAACCCTAACACTAACCCTAACCTTAACCCTAACCCTAAATCAAACCCTAACCCTAACCCTAAACCTAATCCTAACCCTAACCCTAACCATAACCCTAATCCAACACCTCACCCTAACCCTTACTCTAACCTAAACCCTAACCTAACCCTAACACTAAACCAAACCCAAACCCTAACCCTAACCCTAACTGTAACCCAAACCCTAACCTAACCCAAACCCAAACCCTAATCTTAACACAAACCCTAACCCTAACCCTAACCCTAACCCTAACCCTCACCCAAACCCTAACCCTAACCATAACCCTAAACCAAACCCTAAACCTAAACCTAACCCTAACCCTAACCCTAACCCAAACCCTAACGATAAACCTAATCCTAACCCTAATGCTAACCCTAAACCTAACCCTATCACTAACCCTATTCCTAACCCTAACCCTAACCCAAACCCTAACACTAACCCTAACCTTAACCCTAACCCTAAATCAAACCCTAACCCTAACCCTAAACCTAACCCGTACCCAAACCTAACCCTAACACTAAGCCTAACTGAAACACTAATCCCAAACCTAACCCTAACCCTAATGCAAACCCTAAACCTAATTCAAACTCAAACCATAACCCTATTCCTAACCAGAACCCAAACCCTAACCCTAACCCTAAACCTAACCCAAAACATAACCCAAACCGAAACTCTAACCCTAACCCTAACCCTAAACCTAAACCCTAACCCTAACACTACCCCTAACCATAACCCAAACCTAAACCCAAACCCTAACCCTAAACCTAACACTAACCCTAACCCTAATCCTAGTCCTAAACCTAACCCTAAACCTAACCCTAACCCTAACCCTAACCTTAACCCTTACCCAAACCCAAACTCTAAACCTAACTCTAATCGGAACCCTAACCCTAACCCTAATCCTAACCCTAACCCTAACCATAACCCTAAACCAACACCTCACCCTAACCTTAACTCTAACCCAAACCCTAACATAACCCTAACTCTAAACCAAACCCAAACCCTAATCCTAACCCTAACTCTAACCCAAACCCCAATGTAAGCCTAAACCTAACCCTAACTCAAACCCTAACTCTAACACTAACCCAAAACCTAACACTAACCCTAACCCAAATCTTAACCCAAATAATAACCCTAATCCTAACCCTAACCCTAACCCTCATCCTTATCCTAACCCTAACCCTAACCCTAACCCTAACCCTAAACCTAAGTCTAACCCTAAACCTAACCCTAACCCTAACCCTAACCATAATCTTAACACTAACCATAACCCTAATACTAACCCAGATTCAAACCTAACCCTATCCTAAACCCTAACCCTAACCCTAACCCTCACCCTAACCCAAACCCTAACCCTAACTCTAATCCTAACCCTAATGCTAACCCTAAAGCTAATTCAAACTCAAACCATAACCCTATTCCTAAGCCGAACCCAAACGCTAATCCTAACCCTAAACCTAACCCAAAACATAACACAAACCGAAACATTAACCCTAACCCTAACCCTAACCCTAAACCCTAATCCTAACCATAACCCAAACCTAAACCCAAACCCTAACCCTAACCCTAACACTAACCCTAACACTAATCCTAGTCCTAACCCTAACCCTAACCCTAACCCTATCCCTAACCCTAACCCTAACCCTAACCTTAACCCTTAAGCAAACCCAAACTCTAAACCTAACTCTAATCGGAACCCTAACCCTAACCCTAATCCTAACCCTAACCCTAACCATAACCCTAATCCAACAC
>JAJHUQ010000061.1:1507500-1510000 GCA_035773235.1 Eospalax fontanierii | reverse complement strand
TAACCCTAACCGTATCTCTTACCCAAACCCAAACCTAACCCTAAACCTAACCATAACCCAAACCCTAACACTAACCCTAACCCAAACCCTAACCCTAAAACTAACCCAAACCATAACCCAAATAATAACCCTAATCCTAACCCTAACCCTAACCCTCATCCTTATTCTAACCCTAACCCTAACCCTAAACCTAACCCTAACACTAACCCAAACCCTAACCCTAACCCTAACCCTATTCCTAACACTAACCCTAACCCTAACCCAAACCCGAAACCTAACACTAACCCAAACCTTAACCTAAACCCTAACCCTAACCCTAACCCTATCCCAAACCCTAACTGAAACACTTATCCTAAATCTATCCCTAACCCTAATGCTAACCCTAAACCTAATTCAAACTCAAACCCTAACCCTAATCCTAACCTTAAACCTAACCCTAACCCTAACCCTAACCCTAAACCTAACCCAAAACATAACCCAAACCGAAAACCTAACCCTAACCCTAACCGTAACCCTAACCTTAACCCTTACCCAAACCCAAACTCTAAACCTAACTCTAATCGGAAGCCTAACCCTAACCCTAATCCTAACCCTAACCCTAACCATAACCCTAATCCAACACCTCACCCTAACCCTAACTCTAACCTAAACCCTAACCTAACCCTAACACTAAACCAAACCCAAACCCTAACCCTAACCCTAACTGTAACCAAACCCTAACCTAACCCAAACCCAATCCCTAATCTTAACACAAACCCTAACCCTAACCCTACTCCTAACCCTAACCCTAACCCAAACCCTAACACTAACCCTAATCCTAACCTTAACCCTAAATCAAACCCTAACCCTAACCCTAACCCTAACCCGAACCCAAACCCTAACCCTAACCCTAACCCTAACTGAAACACTTATCCTAAACCCAACCCTAACCCTAATGCTAACACTAAACCTAATTCAAACTCAAACCCTAACCCTAATCCTAACCCATCTCAAACCCTAAACCTAACCCTAAAACTAAACCAAAACATAACCCAAACCGAAACCGTAACCCTAACCCTAACCCTAACCCTAACCCAAACCTTAACCCTAACCCTAACCCTAACCCTAACCTTAACCCTTACCCAAACCCAAACTCTAAACCTAACTCTAATCGGAACCCTAACCCTAAACCTAATCCTAACCCTAAAAAACCATAACCCTAATCCAACACCTCTCCCTAACCCTAACTCTAACCCAAACCCTAACCTAACCCTAACTCTAAACCAAACCCAAACCCTAACCCTAACCCTATCGTAACCCAAACCCTATCCTAACCCTAAACCTAACCCTAACTCAAACCCTAACTCTAACACTAACCCAAACCCTAACCCTAACACTAACCCAAACCATAACCCAAATAATAACCCTAATCCTAACCCTAACCCTAACCCTCATCCTTATTCTAACCCTAACCCTAACCCTAAACCTAACCCTAACACTAACCCAAACCCTAACCCTAACCCTAACCCTAACCCTACTCCTAACACTAACCCTAACCCTAACCCAAACCCTAAACCTAACACTAACCCAAACCTTAACACTAACCCTAACCCTAAGCTTAATCCTAACCCAAACACGAACCCTACACTTAACCATAATCGTAACCCTAACCCTAACCCTAAACCTAATCCTAACCCTAACCAAACTCTAACACTAACCCTAACCCAAACCCTTATAATAACCCTAAACCTAAACCTAACCCCTAATCCTAACCCTAACCCTAACCCAAACCCTAACCCTAACCCTAACCGAAACACTAATCCTAAACCTAACCTTAACCCTAATGCTAACCCTAAACCTAATTCAAACTCAAACCCTAACCCTAATCCTAACCCGAACCGAAATCCTAAACCTAACCCTAAACCTAACCCAAAACATAACCCACACCGAAACCCTAACCCTATCCCTAACCCTAACCCAAACCCACACCGTAAGCCAAACCCTAACCCAAACCGTAACACTAACCCTAATCCTACCCTTAAACCCTAACCCTAACCCTAACCATAACCCAAAACTAAAGAATAACCCTAACCCTAATCCTAAACCTAACCCTAACCATAACCCTAATCCAACCCATAACCCTAACCCTAACTCTAACCCAAACCCTAACCTAACCCTAACCCTAACCCAAACCCAAACCCTAACCCTAACCCTAACTCTAACCCAAATCCTAACCTAACCCTAACCTTAACCCTAAATCAAAACCAAACTCTAACATTAACCCAAACCCTAACCCTAACCCAAACCTAAACCATAACCCAAACACTAACCCTAATCCTAACCCTAACCCTAACCCTCATCCTTAACCTAACCCTAAACCTAACCCTTATCCTTACCCAAAGCCAAACCCTAAAACTAACCCTAATCCGAACCCTAACCGTAATCCTAATCCTAACCGTAACCCTAACCCTAACCCAACCCCTAACCATCACCCTAACTCTAACCCAAACCCTAACCCTAA
>JAJHUQ010000061.1:1485000-1487500 GCA_035773235.1 Eospalax fontanierii | reverse complement strand
CCCTAACCCTAACTCTAACCCAATCCCTAACCTAAACCTCACTCTAAAAAAAACCCACACCCTAACCCTCACCCTTACTCTTTCTCTAAACCCTTCGTATGCCTAAACCTAATCCTATCTCAAACCCTAAATCTAACACTAACCCAAACCCTAACACTAACCCTAACCCAAATCTTAACCCAAATAATAACCCTAATCCTAACCCTATCCCTAACCCTCATCCTTATCCTAACCCTAACCCTAACCCTAACCCTAACACTAAACCTATGTCTAACCCTAACCCTAACCCTAACCCTCACCCAAAACCTAACCCTAACACTAACCCTAACCATAATCTTAACACTAACCATAACCCTAATACTAAACCAGATTCAAACCTAACCCTAACCCTAACCCTAACCCTAACCCTAACCCTAACCCTAACCCTCACCCTAACCCAAACCCTAATCCTAACCCTAATCCTAACCCTAATGCTAACCCTAAACCTAATTCAAACTCAAACCATAACCCTATTCCTAACCCGAACCCAAACCCTAACCCTAACCCTAAACCTAACCCAAAGCATAACCCAAACCGAAACCCTAACCCTAACCCTAATCCTAACCCTAAACCCTAACCCTAACCATAACCCAAACCTAAACCCAAACCCTAACCCTAATCCTAACACTAACCCTAACACTAATCCTAGTCCTAACCCTAACCCTAACCCTAACCCTATCCCTAACCCTAACCCTAACCCTAACCTTAACCCTTACCCAAACCCAAACTCTAAACCTAACTCTAATCGGAACCCTAACCCTAACCCTAATCCTAACCCTAACCCTAACCATAACCCTAATCCAACACCTCACCCTAACCCTAACTCTAACCCAAACCCTAACCTAACAATAACTCTAAACCAAACCCAAACCCTAACCCTAACCCTAACTCTAACCCAAACCCCAATGGAAGCCTAAACCTAACCCTAACTCAAACCCTAACTCTAACACTAACCCAAACCCTAACCCTAACCCTAACATTAACCCTAATCCAAACCAAAACCCTAACCCTAATCCTAACCCTAATGCTAACCCTAAACCTAACTCAAACTCAAACCCTAACCCCAAGCCTAACCCTAACCCTAACCCAAACCCTAACCCTAAACCTAACCCTAACCCTAACCTTAACCGTAACACTAACCGAACCCGAACGCAAACCATAACCCTAACCCGAAACTTAACCAAAAACCTAAACCTAAACGTAATCCTAAACCAAACCGTAACCCTAACACTAACCCTAACCCTAACCCTAACCCAAACGCTAACCCTAACACTAACCCAAAACATAAACCTAACGCTAAACCTAACCCTAACCCTAAACCAATCCCTAACCCTAACCCTACACCTAAACTTAACCCCTAACCCCTAACCCCAAACACTAAACCAAACCCTAACCCTAACCCTAACCCTAACCCTAATCCTAGTCCTAACCCTAACCCTAACCCAAACCCGAACCCTAACCCTATCCCTAATCTAAACCTAAACCTAACCCTAACTCAAACCCTAACTCTAACACTAACCCAAACCCTAACCCAAACCATAACCCAAATAAAAACCCTAATCCTAACCCTAACCCTTACTCTCATCATTATCCTAACCCTAACCCTAACCGTAACCCTAACAGTAACCCCAATTCTAACCCTAACCCTAATCCTCACAGAAAACCTAACCCAAACTCTAACCCTAACCATAATCTTAACACCAACCCTAACCCTAACCCTAACCCTAACCCTAAACCTAACCCTAACCCTAACCTTAACCCTAACCCTAATTGTAACCCTATCCCTAACCCTAACCCTAACCCTAACCCTAACCCAAACCCAAACCCTAATCTTAACACAAACCCTAACCCTAACCCTAACCCTAACCCTAACGCTAATCCTAACCCTAATGCTAACCCTAAACGTAACCCTAAAACTAACCCTACTCCTAACCCTAACCCTAACCCAAACCCTAATCCTAACCTTAACCCTAAATCAAACCCTAACCCTAACCCTAACCCTAACCCGAACCCAAACCCTAAACCTAAACCTAACCCTAATTGAAACACTTATCCTAAACCTAACCCTAACCCTAATGCTAACCCTAAACCTAATTCAAACTCAAACCCTAACCCTAATCCTAACCCATCTCAAACCCTAACCCTAACCCTAAAACTAACCCAAAACATACACCAAACCGAAACCGTAACCCTAACCCTAACCCTATCTCTAACCCAAACCCTAACCTAACCCTAAACCTAACCCTAACACAAACCCTAACTCTAACACTAACCCAAACCCTAACCCTAACTCTAACCCAAACCACAACCCAAATAATAACCCTAATCCTAACCCTAACCCTAACTCTCATCCTTATTCTAACCCTAACCCTAACCCTAAACCTAACCCTAACACTAACCCAAACCCTAACCCTAAACCTAACCCTAACCCTATTCCTAACACTAACCCTAACCCTAACCC
>JAJHUQ010000061.1:1475000-1477500 GCA_035773235.1 Eospalax fontanierii | reverse complement strand
AACCCTAACTTAAACACTAATCCTAAAACTTAACCTAACACTAATGCTAACCCTAAACCTAATTCCAATTCAAACCCTAAACCTAACCCTAAACCTAACCCAAAACATAACCCAAACCGAAACCCTTACCCTAAACCTAACCCAAACCCTAACCCTAATCCAAACCCTAACCCTAACCCTAATCCTAGTCCTAACCCTAACCCTAATCCTAGTCCTAACCCTAACCCTAACCTTAACCCTTACCCAAACCCAAACTCTAAACCTAACTCTATTCGGAACCCTAACCCTAACCCTAATCCTAACCCTAACCCTAACCATAACCCTAATCCTAGGCCTAACCCTTACCCTTACCCTAACCCTAAACCTAAACCTATCCTTAACCCTTACCGAAACCCAAACTCTAAACCTAACTCTAATCGGAACCCTAACCCAAACCCTAATCCTAACCCTAACCCTAACCATAACCCTAATCCAACACCTCACCCTAACCCTAACTCTAACCCAAACCCTAACCTAACACTAACTCTAAAGCAAACCCAACACCTAACCCTAACCCTAACTCTAACCCAAACCCCAATGTAAGCCTAAACCTAACCCTAACTCAAACCCTAACTCTAACACTAACCCAAACCCTAACCCTAACCATAACCCTAATCCAACACCTCACCCTAACCCTAACTCTAACCCAAACCCTAACCTAACCCTAACTCTAAACCAAACCCAAACCGTAACCCTAACACTGACTCTAACCCAAACCCTAATCTAACCCTAAACCTAACCCTAACTCAAACCCTAACTCTAACACTAACCCAAACCCTAACCCTAACCCAAACCATAACCCAAATAGTAACCCTAATCCTAACCCTAACCCTAACCTTCATCCTTATCCTAACCCTAACCCTAACCCTAACCTTAACACTAACCCTAATTGTAACCCTAACCCTAACCCTAACCCTAACCCTAACCCTAACCTTAACCCAAAACCTAACCCTAACCCTAATCCTAACCCTAATGCTAACCCTAAACCTAACCCTAACACTAACCCTAGTCCTAACCCTAACCCTAACCCAAACCCTAACACTAATCCTAACCCTAAACCTAACCCTAAATCAAACCCTAACCCTCACCCTAACCCTAACCCTAACCCTAACCCTAACTGAAACACTTAACCTAAACCTAACCCTAACCCCAATGCTAAACCTAAACCTAATTCAAACTCAAACCCTAACCCTAATCCTAACCCTAACCCTAACCCTAACCCTAACCGTAACCCTAACCCTAAACCTAACCCAAAACATAACCCAAACTGAAACCCTAAACCTAACCCTAACCCTCACCCTAATCCTAACCCTAACCCTAAACCTAATCCTAGTACTAACCCTAACCCTAACCCTAACCCTAACCCTAACCTTAACCCTTACCCAAACCCAAACTCTAAACCTAACTCTAATCGGAACCCTAACCCTAACCCTAATCCTAACCCTAACCCAAACCCTAACCCAAACCCTAACCCTAACCCAAACCCTAACCCTAACCCTAACCCTAACCCTAACACAAACCCTAAACCTAACCCTAATCCTAACCCTAATGCTAACCCTAAACTTAACCCTAACACTAACCCTAGTCCTAACCCTAACCCTAACCCAAACCCTAACACTAACCCTAACCCTAAATCAAACCCTAAACCTAAACCTAACCCTAACCCAAACCCAAACCCTAATCTTAACACAAACCCTAAACCTAATCCTAACCCTAACCGTAACCCTAACCCTAACCCTATCCCAAACCCTAACCCTAATCCTAATCCTATCCCAAACCCTAACCCTAACCCTAAACCTAACCCTAACCCAAACCCTAACCCTAACCCTAAACCTAACCCAAACGCTAACCCTAACCCTAACCCTAACCCTAACCCGAACCCAAACCCTAACCCTAACCCTAAACCTAACCCAAACCCTAACCCTAACCCTAACACTACTCCTAAACCAAACCCTAAATCTAACCCTAACCCTAATCCTAATCCTAACTCTAAACCTAACCCTAACCCTAACCCAAACCCTAACACTAACACTAAGATTAACCCTAACACTAACACAAAACCTAACCCTAACACTAAACCTAATTCTAACTAAAACCCAAACCCTAACAGTAACCCTAACCCAAACCCTAATAATAACCCTAAACCTAAAGCTAACCCCTAATCCTAACCCTAACCCTAACCCAAACCCTAACCGTAACCCTAACCCTAACCAAAACACTAATCCTAAACATTACCCTAACCCTAATGCTAACCCTAAACCTAATTCAAACTCAAACCCTAAGCCTAATCCTAACCCGAACCGAAACCCTAACCCTAACCCTAATCCTAACCCAATTCCTAACCCTAACCCTAACCCTAACTCAAACCCTAACCCTAACCCTAACCCTAACCCTAACCCAAACCCTAACCCTAACCCTAACCCTAACCCTAACCCTAAATCAAACCCTAACCCTCACCCTA
>JAJHUQ010000061.1:1452500-1455000 GCA_035773235.1 Eospalax fontanierii | reverse complement strand
CCCTAACCCTAACCATAACCCTAACCCTAACCCTAACACAAACCCTAACCCTAACCCTAATCCTAACCCTAATGCTAACCCTAAACCTAATTCTAACACTAACCCTAGTCCTAACCCTAACCCTAACCCAAACCCTAACACTAACCCTAACCCTAACCCTAACCCTAAATCAAACCCTAAACCTAACCCTAACCCTAATGCTAACCCTAACCCTAATTCAAACACAAACCCTTACCCTAATCCTAACCCTAACCCTAACCCTAACCCTAACCCTAACCCTAATCCTAACCCGAACCCAAACCCTAACCCTAACCCTAAACCTAACCCAAAACATAACCAAAACCGAAACCCTAACCCTAACCCTAACCCGAAACCCTAACCCTAACACTTACCCTAAACATAACCAATACCTAAATCCAAACCCTAACCATAATCCTAACCCTAACCCTAACCCTAATCCAAATCCTAACCCTAACCCTAACCCTAAACCTAACCCTAACCTTAACACTTACAAAACCCAAACTCTAAACCTAAATCTAATCGGAACCCTAACCCTAACCCTAATCCTAACCCTAACCCTAACCATAACACTAATCGAACACCTCACGCTAACACTAACTCTAACTCAAACACACACCTAACCCTAACTCTAAACCAAACCCAAACCTAACCCTAACCCTAACTCTAACCCAAACCCTAACCTAACCCTATACCTAACCCTAACTCAAACCCTAACTCTAACACTAACCCAAACCCTAACCCTAACCCTAACCCAAACCATAACCCAAATACTAACACTAATCCTAACCCTAACCCTAACCCTCATCCTTATCCTAACCCTAACCCTAACCCTAACCCTAACCTTAACCCTAACCGTAACCCTAACCCTAACCCTAACCCTAACCCAAACCCAAACCCTGATCTTAACACAAACCCTAACCCTAATCCTAACCCTAACCCTAACCAGACCCTAACCCTAACCCTAACCCTAACTCATACCCTAACCCTAACCCTATCCCTAACCCAAACCATAACCCTACCGCTAATCCTAACCCTAATGCTAACCCTAAACCTAACCCTAACTCATACTCTTCTCCTAACCGTAACCCTAACCCAAACCCTAACACTAACCCTAACCCTAACCTTAACCCTAAATCAAACCCTAACCCTAACCCTAACCCTAACTGAAACACTTATCCTAAACCTAACCCTAACCCTAATGCTAACCCTAAACCTAATTCAAACTCAAACCCTAACCCTAATCCTAACCCAACCCAAACCCTAAACCTAACCCTAAAACTAACCCAAAACATAACCGAAACCGAAACCGTAACCCTAACCCTAACCCTAACCCTAATCCTAACCCTAACAATAACCCTAACCCTACCGGTACCCCTACCCTTACCCCTAACCCTCACGCTAACCCTATCCCTAACCACTAAAGCTCACCATAACTCTAACCCAAATCCGATTCTAACCATAACCCTAACCCAAATCCTAACCCGAACCCTAACCCTAACCCTAACCCAAACCCTAACCCCAACCCTAACCCAAATAGTAACCCTAATCCTAACCCTAACCCTAAAGTTCATCCTTATCCTAACCCTTACCCTAACCCTAACCTTAACACTAACCCTAATTCTAACCCTAACCCTAACCCTAACCCTAACCCTAACCCTAACCCAAACCCAAACCCTGATCTTAACACAAACCCTAACCCTAATCCTAACCCTAACCCTAACCAGACCCTAACCCTAACCCTAACCCTAACCCTAACCCTAACCCAAACCCTAACCCTAACCCTAATCCTAACCCTAACCCAAACCCTAAACCTAACGCTAATCCTAACCCTAATGCTAACCCTAAACCTAACCCTAACACTAACCCTACTCCTAACCGTAACCCTAACCCAAACCCTAACACTAACCCTAACCCTAACCTTAACCCTAAATCAAACCCTAACCCTAACCCTAACCCGAAACCAAACCCTAACCCTAACCCTAACCCTAAAGCTAACGCTAACCATAACCCTAACCCTAACCCTAATGCTAAACCTAACCATAACCCGAACTCTATCACTAACCCTAACCCTAACCCAAACCCTAACCCTAACCCTAACCCTAACCCTAACCCTAACCCAAACCGTAACCCTAACCCTAATCCTAACCCTAATGCTAACCCTAAACCTAACCCTAACACTAACCCTAGTCTTAACCCTAACCTTAACCCAAACCCTAACAAAAACCCTAACCCTAACCCTAACCCTAAATCAAAACCTAAACCTAACCCTAACCCTAACCCGAACCCAAACCCTAACCCTAACCCTAACTGAAACACTAATCCTAAACCTAACCCTAACTCTAATGCTAACCCTAAACCTAATTCCAACTCAAACCCTAACCCTAACCCTAAACCTAACCCAAAACATAACCCAAACCGAAAACCTAACCTTAAACCTAACCCTAACCCTAAACCCTAACCCTAACACTTACCCTAACCA
>JAJHUQ010000061.1:1432500-1437500 GCA_035773235.1 Eospalax fontanierii | reverse complement strand
AAACCTAACCCAAAAAATAACCAAAACCGAAACCCTAACCCTATCCCTAACCCTAACCCGAAACCCTAACCCTAACACTTACCCTAAACATAACCCAAACCTAAATCCAAACCCTAACCATAATCCTAACCCTAACCCTAACCCTAATCCAAGTCCTAACCCTAACCCTAACCCTAACCCTAACCTTTAACCTTACAAACCCCAAACTCTAAACCTAACTCTAATCAGAACCCTAACCCTAATCCTAACCCTAACGCTAACCATAACACTAATCCAACACCTCACCCTAACACTAACTCTAACCCAAACCCAAACCTAACCCTAACCCTAACTCTAACCCAAACCCTAACCTAACCCTATACCTAACCCTAACTCAAACCCTAACTCTAACACTAACCCAAACCCTAACCCTAACCCTAACCCAAACCATAACCCAAATAATAACACTAATCCTAACCCTAACCCTAACCCTCATCCTTATCCTAACCCTAACCCTAACCCTAACCTTAACCCTAACCCTAATTCTAACCCTAACCCTAACCCTAACCCTAACGCTAACCCTAACCCAAACCCTAACCTAACCCAAACCCAAACCCTAATCTTAACACAAACCCTAACCCTAACCCTAACCCTAACCCTCACCCAAACCCTAACCCTAACCATAACCCTAACCCTAACCCTAACACAAACCCTAACCCTAACCCTAATCCTAACCCTAATGCTAACCCTAAACCTAACTCTAACACTAACCCTAGTCCTAACCCTAACCCTAACCCAAACCCTAACACTAACCCTAACCCTAACCCTAACCCTAAATCAAACCCTAAACCTAACCCTAACCCTAATGCTAAACCTAACCCTAATTCAAACTCAAACCCTAACCCTAATCCTAACCCTAACCCTAACCCTAACCCTAACCCTAACCCTAATCCTAACCCGAACCCAAACCCTAACCCTAACCCTAAACCTAACCCAAAACATAACCGAAACCGAAACCCTAACCCTAACCCTAACCCAAACCCTAACCCTAACACTTACCCTAAACATAACCAAAACCTAAATCCAAACCCTAACCATAATCCTAACCCTAACCCTAACCCTAATCCAAATCCTAACCCTAACCCTAACCCTAAACCTAACCCTAACCTTAACACTTACAAAACCCAAACTCTAAACCTAACTCTAATCGGAACCCTAACCCTAACCCTAATCCTAACCCTAACCCTAACCATAACACTAATCGAACACCTCACGCTAACACTAACTCTAACTCAAACACACACCTAACCCTAACTCTAAACCAAACCCAAACCTAACCCTAACCCTAACTCTAACCCAAACCCTAACCTAACCCTATACCTAACCCTAACTCAAACCCTAACTCTAACACTAACCCAAACCCTAACCCTAACCCTAACCCAAACCATAACCCAAATACTAACACTAATCCTAACCCTAACCCTAACCCTCATCCTTATCCTAACCCTAACCCTAACCCTAACCCTAACCTTAACCCTAACCGTAACCCTAACGCTAACCCTAACCCTAACCCAAACCCAAACCCTGATCTTAACACAAACCCTAACCCTAATCCTAACCCTAACCCTAACCAGACCCTAACCCTAACCCTAACCCTAACCCAAACCCTAACCCTAACCCTAACCCTAACCCTAACCCAAACCATAACCCTAACGCTAATCCTAACCCTAATGCAAACCCTAAACCTAACCCTAACACATACCCTACTCCTAACCGTAACCCTAACCCAAACCCTAACACTAACCCTAACCCTAACCTTAACCCTAAAGCAAACCCTAACCCTAACCCTAACCCTAACTGAAACACTTATCCTAAACCTAACCCTAACCCTAATGCTAACCCTAAACCTAATTCAAACTCAAACCCTAACCCTAATCCTAACCCAACCCAAACCCTAAACCTAACCCTAAAATTAACCCAAAACATAACCGAAACCGAAACCGTAACCCTAACCCTAACCCTAACCCTAATCCTAACCCTAACAATAACCCTAAACCTAACCGTAACCCTAACCCTAACCCTAACCCTAACCCTAACCCTAACCCTAACCCTAACCCCTAAAGCTCACCATAACTCTAACCCAAATCCGACACTAACCATAACCCTAACCGAAATCCTAACCCGAACCCTAACCCTAACCCTAACCCAAACCCTAACCCTAACCCAAACCCTAACCCAAACCCAAACCCTAACCCTAACCCTAAAGCTAACCCTAACCATAACCCTAACCCTAACCCTAATGCTAAACCTAACCATAACCCTAACCCTAACCCTAACCCTAACCCTAACCCTAACCCAAACCCTAACCCTAACCCTAACCCTAACCTTAACACAAACCGTAAGCCTAACCCTAATCCTAACCCTAATGCTAACCCTAAACCTAACCCTAACACTAACCCTAGTCTTAACCCTAACCCTAACCCAAACCCTAACAAAAACCCTAACCCTAGCCCTAAATCAAAACCTAAACCTAACCCTAACCCTAACCCGAACCCAAACCCTAACCCTAACCCTAACCCTAAATGAAACACTAATCCTAAACCTAACCCTAACCCTAATGCCTACCCTAAACCTAATTCCAACTCAAACCCTAACCCTAACCCTAAACCTAACCCAAAACATAATCCAAACCGAAACCCTAACCTTAAACCTAACCCTAACCCTAAACCCTAACCCTAACCCTGACCCTAACCATAACCCAAACCTAAAACCAAACCCTAACCCTAATCCTAACCCTAACCCTAGCCCTAATCCTAGTCCTAACCCTAACCCTAACCCTAACCCTAAACCTAACCTTAACCCTTACCCAAACCCAAACTCTAAACCTAACTCTAATCGGAACCCTAACCCTAACCCTAATCCTAACCCTAACCCTAACCATAACCCTAATCCTAGTCCTAACCCTAACCCTAACCCTAACCCTAACCCTAACCCTAACCCTAATCCTAACCCAAAACCTAACCCTAACCCTAACCCTAACCCTAACCCAAACCCTAACCCTAACACTAACCCTAACCCAAAACCTAACCCTAACCCTAACCCTAACCCTAACCCAAACCCTAAATGAAACACTTATCCTAAATCTAACCCTAACCATAATGCTAACCCTAAACCTAATTCAAACTCAAACCCTAACCCTAATCCTAACCTTAACCCTAACAATAAACCTAACCCTAACCCTAAACCTAACCCAAAACATAACCCAAATCGAAAACCTAACCCTAACCCTAACCCTAACCCTAAACCTAACCCTAACCCTAACCCTAATCCTAACCCAAAACCTAACCCTAACCCTAACCCTAACCCTAACCCAAACCCTAACCCTAACACTAACCCTAACCCAAAACCTAACCCTAACCCTAACCCTAACCCTAACCCAAACCCTAAATGAAACACTTATCCTAAATCTAACCCTAACCATAATGCTAACCCTAAACCTAATTCAAACTCAAACCCTAACCCTAATCCTAACCTTAACCCTAACAATAAACCTAACCCTAACCCTAAACCTAACCCAAAACATAACCCAAATCGAAAACCTAACCCTAACCCTAACCGTAACCCTAATCCTAACCCTAACCCTAACCCTAATCCTAGTCCTAACCTTAACCCTAACCCAAACCCTAACCTTAACCCTTACCCAAACCCAAACTCTAAACCTAACTCTAATCGGAACCCTAACCCTAACCCTAATCCTAACCCTCACCCTAACCATAACCCTAATCCAACACGTCACCCTAACCCTAACTCTAACCCAAACCCTAACCTAACCCTAACACTAAACCAAACCCAAACCCTAACCCTAACCCAAACTGTAACCCAAACCCTAACCTAACCCAAACCCAAACCCTAGTCTTAACACAAACCCTAACCCTAACCCTAACCCTAACCCTCACCCAAACCCTAACCCTAACCATAACCCTAAACCAAACCCTAAACCTAACCCTAACCCTAAAACTAACCCTAACCCAAACCCTAACCCTAAACCTAATCATAACCCTAATGCTAACCCTAAACGTAACCCTATCACTAACCCTATTCCTAACCCTAACCCTAACCCAAACCCTAACACTAACCCTAAACTTTACCCTAACCCTAAATCAAACCCTAACCCTAACCCTAAACCTAACCCGAACCCAAACCCTAACCCTAACACTAAGCCTAACTGAAACACTAATCCTAAACCTAACCCTAACCCTAATGCTAACCCTAAACCTAATTCAAACTCAAACCATAACCCTATTCCTAACCCGAACACAAACCCTAACCCTAACCCTAAACCTAAACCAAAAATAACCCAAACCGAAACCCTAACCCTAACCCTAAACCTAACCCTAAACCCTAAACCTAACACTAACCCTAACCATAACCCAAACCTAAACCCAAAACCTAACCCTAAACCTAACCCTAACCCTAACCCTAATCCTAGTCCTAACCCTAACCCTAACCCTAACCCTAACCCTAACCCTAACCTTAACCCTTACCAAAACCAAAACTCTAAACCTAACTCTAATCGGTACCCTAACCCTAACCCTAATCCTAAGCCTAACCCTAAAAAAACATTAATCCAACACCTCACCCTAACCCTAACTCTAACCCAAACCCTAACCTAACCCTAACTCTAAACCAAACCCAAACCCTAACCCTAACCCTAACTCTAACCCAAACCCAATGTAAGCCTAAACCTAACCCTAACTCAAACCCTAACTCTAACACTAACGTAAACCCTAACACTAACCCTAACCCAAACCCTAACCCAAATAATAACCCTAATCCTAACCCTAACCCTAACCCTCATCCTTATCCTAACCCTAACCCTAACCCTAACCCTAACCCTAAACCTAAGTCTAACCCTAACCCTAACCCTAAACCTCACCCAAAACCTAACCCTAACCCTAACCCTAACCATAATCTTAACACTAACCATAACCCTAATACTAACCCAGATTCAAACCTAACCC
>JAJHUQ010000061.1:1415000-1422500 GCA_035773235.1 Eospalax fontanierii | reverse complement strand
TAACCCTTACTGTAACCCAAACCCTAACTTAACCCAAACCCAAACCCTAATCTTAACACAAACCCTAACCCTAAAACTAACCCTAACCCTCACCCAAACCCTAAACCTAAACATAACCCTAAACCAAACCCTAAACCTAACCCTAACCCTAACCCTAACCCTAACCCAAACCATAACCCTAAACCTAATCATCACCCTAATGCTACCCCTAACCCTAACCCTTTCACTAATCCTATTCCTAACCCTAACCCTAACCCAAACCCTAACACTAACCCTAAACTTAACCCTAACCCTAAATCAAACCCTAACCCTAACCCTAAACCTAACCCGTACCCAAACCCTAACCCTAACACTAAGCCTAACTGAAACACTAATCCTAAACCTAACCCTAACCCTAATGCTAAGCCTAAACCTAATTCAAACTCAAACCATAACTCTATTCCTAACCCGAACACAAACCCAAACCCTAACCCTAAACCTAAACCAAAACATAACCCAAACCGAAACCCTAACCCTAACCCTAAACCTAACCCTAAACCCTAACCCTAACACTAACCCTAACCATAACCCAAACCTAAACCCAAACCCTAACCCTAAACCTAACACTAACCCTAACCCTAATCCTAGTCCTAACCCTAACCCTAACCCTAACCCTAACCCTAACCCTAACCCTAACCTTAACCCTTACCCAAACCCAAACTCTAAACCTAACTCTAATCGGAACCCTAGCCCTAACTCTAATCCTAACCCTAACACTAACCATAACCCTAATCCAACACCTCACCCTAACCCTAACTCTAACACAAAACCTAACCTAACCCTAACTCTAAACCAAACCCAAAGCCTTACCCTAACCCTAACTCTAACCCAACCCCAATGTAAGCCTAAACCTAACACTAACCCAAACCCTAACCCAAATAATAACCCTAATCCTAACCCTAACCCTAAAACTAACCCTCACCCAAAACCGAACCCTAACCCTAACCCTAACCATAATCTTAACACTAACCATAACCCTAATACTAACCCAGATTCAAACCTAACCCTAACCCAAACCCTAACCCTAACCCTAACCCTAACCCTAACCCTAACCCTAACCCAAACCCTAACCCTAACCCAACCCCTAACCTTCACCATAACTCTAACCCAAATCCGACTCTAACCCTAACCCTAACCCAAATCCTAACCCGAACCCTAACCCTAACCCTAACCCAAACCCTAACCCTAACCCTAACCCTAACCCTAACACAAACCCTAACCCTAACCCTAATCCTAACCCTAATGCTAACCCTAAACCTAAATCTAACACTAACCCTAGTCCTAACCCTAACCCTAAACCAAACCCTAACACTAACCCTAACCCTAACCCTAACCCTAAATCAAACCCTAAACCTAACCCTAACCCTAATGCTAACCCTAACCCTAATTTAAACTCAAACCCTAACCCTAATCCTAACCCTAACCCTAACCCTAACCCTAACCCTAAACCTAAACCTAAACCTAACCCAAAACATAACCCAAACCGAAACCCTAACCCTAACCCTAACCCTAACCATAACCCAAACCTAAAGCCTAACCCTAACCATAACCCTAATCCAACCCCTAACCCTAACCCTAACTCTAACATAAACACTAACCTAACCCTAACCCCAACCCTAATCCTAGTCCTAACCCTACCCCTAACCCTAACCCTAAACCTAAACTTAACCCTTACCCAAACAAAAACTCTAAACCTAACTCTAATCGGAACCCTAACCCTAACCCTAATCCTAACCCTAACCCTAACCCTAACCCTAATCCTAGTCCTAACCCTAACCCTAACCCTAACCCTAACCCTAACCCTAATCCTAACCCAAAACCTAACCCTAACCCTAACCCTAACCCTAACCCAAACCCTAACCCTAACACTAACCCTAACCCAAAACCTAACCCTAACCCTAACCCTAAAGCTAACAAAAACCCTTACTGAAACACTTATCCTAAATCTAACCCTAACCCTAATGCTAACCCTAAACCTAATTCAAACTCAAACCCTAACCCTAATCCTAACCTTAACCCTAACCCTAACCCTAACCCTAAAGCTAACCCAAACCCTAACTGAAACACTTATCCTAAATCTAACCCTAAACCTAATGCTAACCCTAAACCTAATTCAAACTCAAACCCTAACCTTAATCCTAACCTTAACCCTAACCGTAACCCTAATCCTAACCCTAACCCTAACCCTAATCCTAGTCCTAACCCTAACCATAACCCTAACCCTAACCTTAACCCTTACCCAAACCCAAACTCTAAACCTAACTCTAATCGGAACCCTAACCCTAACTCTAATCCTAACCCTAACCCTAACCATAACCCTAATCCAACACCTCACCCTAACCCTTACTGTAACCCAAACCCTAACTTAACCCAAACCCAAACCCTAATCTTAACACAAACCCTAACCCTAAAACAAACCCTAACCCTCACCCAAACCCTAAACCTAAACATAACCCTAAACCAAACCCTAAACCTAACCCTAACCCTAACCCTAACCCTAACCCAAACCATAACCCTAAACCTAATCATAACCCTAATGCTAACCCTAAACCTAACCCTATCACTAACCCTATTCCTAACCCTAACCCTAACCCAAACCCTAACACTAACCCTAAACTTAACCCTAACCCTAAATCAAACCCTAACCCTAACCCTAAACCTAACCCGTACCCAAACCCTAACCCTAACACTAAGCCTAACTGAAACACTAATCCTAAACCTAACCCTAACCCTAATGCTAACCCTAAACCTAATTCAAACTCAAACCATAACTCTATTCCTAACCCGAACACAAACCCAAACCCTAACCCTAAACCTAAAAAAAAACATAACCCAAACCGAAACCCTAACCCTAACCCTAAACCTAACCCTAAACCCTAACCCTAACACTAACCCTAACCATAACCCAAACCTAAACCCAAACCCTAACCCTAAACCTAACACTAACCCTAACCCTAATCCTAGTCCTAACCCTAACCCTAACCCTAACCCTAACCCTAACCCTAACCCTAACCTTAACCCTTACCCAAACCCAAACTCTAAACCTAACTCTAATCGGAACCCTAGCCCTAACTCTAATCCTAACCCTAACACTAACCATAACCCTAATCCAACACCTCACCCTAACCCTAACTCTAACACAAAACCTAACCTAACCCTAACTCTAAACCAAACCCAAACCCTTACCCTAACCCTAACTCTAACCCAACCCCAATGTAAGCCTAAACCTAACACTAACCCAAACCCTAACCCAAATAATAACCCTAATCCTAACCCTAACCCTAAAACTAACCCTCACCCAAAACCGAACCCTAACCCTAACCCTAACCATAATCTTAACACTAACCATAACCCTAATACTAACCCAGATTCAAACCTAACCCTAACCCAAACCCTAACCCTAACCCTAACCCTAACCCTAACCCTAACCCAAACCCTAACCCTAACCCAACCCCTAACCTTCACCATAACTCTAACCCAAATCCGACTCTAAACCTAACCCTAACCCAAATCCTAACCCGAACCCTAACCCTAACCCTAACCCAAACCCTAACCCTAACCCAAACCCTAACCCAAACCCAAACCCTAACCCTAACCCTAACACCAACCCTAACCATAACCCTAAACCTAACCCTAATGCTAAACCTAACCATAACCCTAACCCTAACCCTAAACCTAACCAAACCTAAACCCTAACCCAAACCCTAATCCTAACACTAACCCTAACACTAACCCTAACCAAAAACCTAAACCCTAACCCTACTCCTAACGCTAACCCTAACCCTAACACAAACCCTAACCCTAAACGTAACCTTAACCCAAACCCTAACCCTAACCTTAACCCAAACCCAAACCCTAATCTTAACACAAACCCTAACCCTAACCCTAATCCTAACCCTAATGCTAACCCTAAACCTAACTCTAACACTAACCCTAGTCCTAACCCTAACCCTAAACCAAACCCTAACACTAACCCTAACCCTAACCCTAACCCTAAATCAAACCCTAAACCTAACCCTAACCCTAATGCTAACCCTAACCCTAATTCAAACTCAAACCCTAACCCTAATCCTAACCCTAACCCTAACCCTAACCCTAACCCTAACCCTAAACCTAAACATAACCCAAAACATAACCCAAACCGAAACCCTAACCCTAACCCTAACCCTAACCATAACCCAAACCTAAAGCCTAACCCTAACCATAACCCTAATCCAACCCCTAACCCTAACCCTAACTCTAACATAAACACTAACCTAACCCTAACCCCAACCCTAATCCTAGTCCTAACCCTACCCCTAACCCTAACCCTAAACCTAAACTTAACCCTTACCCAAACAAAAACTCTAAACCTAACTCTATTCGGAACCCTAACCCTAACCCTAATCCTAACCCTAACCCTAACCCTAACCCTAATCCTAGTCCTAACCCTAACCCTAACCCTAACCCTAACCCTAACCCTAATCCTAACCCAAAACCTAACCCTAACCCTAACCCTAACCCTAACCCAAACCCTAAGCCTAACACTAACCCTAACCCAAAACCTAACCCTAACCCTAACCCTAAAGCTAACAAAAACCCTTACTGAAACACTTATCCTAAATCTAACCCTAACCCTAATGCTAACCCTAAACCTAATTCAAACTCAAACCCTAACCCTAATCCTAACCTTAACCCTAACCCTAACCCTAACCCTAAAGCTAACCCAAACCCTAACTGAAACACTTATCCTAAATCTAACCCTAAACCTAATGCTAACCCTAAACCTAATTCAAACTCAAACCCTAACCGTAATCCTAACCTTAACCCTAACCGTAACCCTAATCCTAAACCTAACCCTAACCCTAATCCTAGTCCTAACCCTAACCATAACCCTAACCCTAACCTTAACCCTTACCCAAACCCAAACTCTAAACCTAACTCTAATCGGAACCCTAACCCTAACTCTAATCCTAACCCTAACCCTAACCATAACCCTAATCCAACACCTCACCCTAACCCTTACTGTAACCCAAACCCTAACTTAAGCCAAACCCAAACCCTAATCTTAACACAAACCCTAACCCTAAAACAAACCCTAACCCTCACCCAAACCCTAAACCTAAACATAACCCTAAACCAAACCCTAAACCTAACCCTAACCCTAACCCTAACCCTAACCCAAACCATAACCCTAAACCTAATCATAACCCTAATGCTAACCCTAAACCTAACCCTATCACTAACCCTATTCCTAACCCTAACCCTAACCCAAACCCTAACACTAACCCTAAACTTAACCCTAACCCTAAATCAAACCCTAACCCTAACCCTAAACCTAACCCGTACCCAAACCCTAACCCTAACACTAAGCCTAACTGAAACACTAATCCTAAACCTAACCCTAACCCTAATGCTAACCCTAAACCTAATTCAAACTCAAACCATAACTCTATTCCTAACCCGAACACAAACCCAAACCCTAACCCTAAACCTAAACCAAAACATAACCCAAACCGAAACCCTAACCCTAACCCTAAACCTAACCCTAAACCCTAACCCTAACACTAACCCTAACCATAACCCAAACCTAAACCCAAACCCTAACCCTAAACCTAACACTAACCCTAACCCTAATCCTAGTCCTAACCCTAACCCTAACCCTAACCCTAACCCTAACCCTAACCCTAACCTTAACCCTTACCCAAACCCAAACTCTAAACCTAACTCTAATCGGAACCCTAGCCCTAACTCTAATCCTAACCCTAACACTAACCATAACCCTAATCCAACACCTCACCCTAACCCTAACTCTAACACAAAACCTAACCTAACCCTAACTCTAAACCAAACCCAAACCCTTACCCTAACCCTAACTCTAACCCAACCCCAATGTAAGCCTAAACCTAACACTAACCCAAACCCTAACCCAAATAATAACCCTAATCCTAACCCTAACCCTAAAACTAACCCTCACCCAAAACCGAACCCTAACCCTAACCCTAACCATAATCTTAACACTAACCATAACCCTAATACTAACCCAGATTCAAACCTAACCCTAACCCAAACCCTAACCCTAACCCTAACCCTAACCCTAACCCTAACCCAAACCCTAACCCTAACCCAACCCCTAACCTTCACCATAACTCTAACCCAAATCCGACTCTAACCCTAACCCTAACCCAAATCCTAACCCGAACCCTAACCCTAACCCTAACCCAAACCCTAACCCTAACCCAAACCCTAACCCAAACCCAAACCCTAACCCTAACCCTAACACCAACCCTAACCATAACCCTAAACCTAACCCTAATGCTAAACCTAACCATAACCCTAACCCTAACCCTAAACCTAACCAAACCTAAACCCTAACCCAAACCCTAATCCTAACACTAACCCTAACACTAACCCTAACCAAAAACCTAAACCCTAACCCTACTCCTAACGCTAACCCTAACCCTAACACAAACCCTAACCCTAAACGTAACCTTTACCCAAACCCTAACCCTAACCTTAACCCAAACCCAAACCCCAATCTTTACACATACCCCAACCCTAAACCTAACCCGAACCCTAACCCTAACCCAAACACTAACCTAACCCTAACCCGAACCCAAACCCTAACCCTAACCCTAACCCTAACTGAAACACTTATCCTAAACCTAACCCTAACCCTAATGCTAACCCTAAACCTAATTCAAACTCAAACCCTAACCCTAATCCTAACCCAACCCAAACCCAAACCTAACCCTAAAACTAACCCAAAACATAACCGAAACCGAAACCGTAACCCTAACCCTAACCCTAAGCCTAAACCTAACCCTAACCATAACCCTAACCCTAACGGTAACCCTTACCCTAACCGAACCCCTAACCCTCACCATAACTCTAACCCAAATCCGACTCTAACCATAACCCTAACCCAAATCCTAACCCGAACCCTAACCCTAACCCTAACCCTAACCCTAACCCTAACACAAACCCTAACCCTAACCGTAACCCTAACCCTAACCCTAATGCTAACCCTAACCATAACCCTAACCCTAACCTTAATGCTAAACCTAACCATAACCCTAACACTAACCCTAACCCTAACCCTAACCCTAACCCTAATCCTAACCCAAACCCTAACCCTAACCCTAACCCTAACCTTAACCCAAACCGTAAGCCTAACCCTAATCCTAACCCTAATGCTAACCCTAAACCTAACCCTAACACTAGCCTAGTCTTCACCCTGACCCTAACCCAAACCCTAACAAAAACCCTAACCCTAACCCTAACCCTAAATCAAAACCTAAAACTAACCCTAACCCTAACCCGAAACCAAACCCTAACCCTAACCCTAACCCTAACTGAAACACTAATCCTAAACCTAACCCTAACCCTAATGCTAACCCTAAACCTAATTCCAACTCAAACCCTAACCCTAACCCTAAACCTAACCCAAAACATAACCCAAACCGAAACCCTAACCTTAAA
>JAJHUQ010000061.1:1407500-1410000 GCA_035773235.1 Eospalax fontanierii | reverse complement strand
TAATCCTAGTCCTAACCCTAAACCTAACCCTAACCCTAACCCTAACCCTAATCCTAACCCAAAACCTAACCCTAACCCTAACCCTAACCCTAACCCAAACCCTAACCCTAACACTAACCCTAACCCAAAACCTAACCCTAACCCTAACCCTAAAGCTAACAAAAACCCTTACTGAAACACTTATCCTAAATCTAACCCTAACCCTAATGCTAACCCTAAACCTAATTCAAACTCAAACCCTAACCCTAATCCTAACCTTAACCCTAACCCTAACCCTAACCCTAAAGCTAACCCAAACCCTAACTGAAACACTTATCCTAAATCTAACCCTAAACCTAATGCTAACCCTAAACCTAATTCAAACTCAAACCCTAACCGTAATCCTAACCTTAACCCTAACCGTAACCCTAATCCTAACCCTAACCCTAACCCTAATCCTAGTCCTAACCCTAACCATAACCCTAACCCTAACCTTAACCCTTACCCAAACCCAAACTCTAAACCTAACTCTAATCGGAACCCTAACCCTAACTCTAATCCTAACCCTAACCCTAACCATAACCCTAATCCAACACCTCACCCTAACCCTTACTGTAACCCAAACCCTAACCTAACCCAAACCCAAACCCTAATCTTAACACAAACCCTAACCCTAAAACTAACCCTAACCCTCACCCAAACCCTAAACCTAAACATAACCCTAAACCAAACCCTAAACCTAACCCTAACCCTAACCCTAACCCTTACCCAAACCATAACCCTAAACCTAATCATAACCCTAATGCTAACCCTAAACCTAACCCTATCACTAACCCTATTCCTAACCCTAACCCTAACCCAAACCCTAACACTAACCCTAAACTTAACCCTAACCCTAAATCAAACCCTAACCCTAACCCTAAACCTAACCCGTACCCAAACCCTAACCCTAACACTAAGCCTAACTGAAACACTAATCCTAAACCTAACCCTAACCCTAATGCTAACCCTAAACCTAATTCAAACTCAAACCATAACTCTATTCCTAACCCGAACACAAACCCAAACCCTAACCCTAAACCTAACCCAAAACATAACCCAAACCGAAACCCTAACCCTAACCCTAAACCTAACCCTAAACCCTAACCCTAACACTAACCCTAACCATAACCCAAACCTAAACCCAAACCCTAACCCTAAACCTAACACTAACCCTAACCCTAATCCTAGTCCTAACCCTTACCCTAACCCTAACCCTAACCCTAACCCTAACCCTAACCCTAACCTTAACCCTTACCCAAACCCAAACTCTAAACCTAACTCTAATCGGAACCCTAGCCCTAACTCTAATCCTAACCCTAACCCTAACCATAACCCTAATCCAACACCTCACCCTAACCCTAACTCTAACCCAAACCCTAACCTAACCCTAACTCTAAACCAAACCCAAACCCTTACCCTAACCCTAACTCTAACCCAACCCCAATGTAAGCCTAAACCTAACACTAACCCAAACCCTAACCCAAATAATAACCCTAATCCTAACCCTAACACTAAACCTAACCCTCACCCAAAACCGAACCCTAACCCTAACCCTAAACATAATCTTAACACTAACCATAACCCTAATACTAACCCAGATTCAAACCTAACCCTAACCCAAACCCTAACCCTAACCCTAACCCTAACCCTAACCCTAACCCAAACCCTAACCCTAACCCAACCCCTAACCTTCACCATAACTCTAACCCAAATCCGACTCTAACCCTAACCCTAACCCAAATCCTAACCCGAACCCTAACCCTAACCCTAACCCAAACCCTAACCCTAACCCACACCCTCACCCAAACCCAAACCCTAACCCTAACACTAACAGCAACCCTAACCATAACCGTAAACCTAACCCTAATGCTAAACCTAACCATAACCCTAACCCTAACCCTAAACCTAACCAAACCTAAACGGTAACCCAAACCCTAATCCTAACACTAACCCTAACACTAACCCTAACCAAAAACCTAAACCCTAACCCTACTCCTAACGCTAACCCTAACCCTAACACAAACCCTAACCCTAAACGTAACCTTAACCCAAACCCTAACCCTAACCTTAACCCAAACCCAAACCCTAATCTTAACACAAACCCTAAACCTAATCCTAACCCTAACCCTAACCCTAACCCAAACACTAACCTAACCCTAACCCGAACCCAAACCCTAACCCTAACCCTAACCCTAACTGAAACACTTATCCTAAACCTAACCCTAACCCTAATGCTAACCCTAAACCTAATTCAAACTCAAACCCTAACCCTAATCCTAACCCAACCCAAACCCAAACCTAACCCTAAAACTAACCCAAAACATAACCGAAACCGAAACCGTAACCCTAACCCTAACCCTAACCCTAAACCTAACCCTAACCATAACCCTAACCCTAACGGTAACCCTTACCCTAACCGAACCCCTAACCCTCACCATAACTCTTACCCAAATCCGACTCTAACCATAACCCTAACCCA
>JAJHUQ010000061.1:1385000-1402500 GCA_035773235.1 Eospalax fontanierii | reverse complement strand
CCCTAAATCAAACCCTAAACCTAACCCTAACCCTAATGCTAACCCTAACCCTAATTCAAACTCAAACCCTAACCCTAATCCTAACCCTAACCCTAACCCTAACCCTAACCCTAACCCTAAACCTAAACCTAACCCAAAACATAACCCAAACCGAAACCCTAACCCTAACCCTAACCCTAACCATAACCCAAACCTAAAGCCTAACCCTAACCATAACCCTAATCCAACCCCTAACCCTAACCCTAACTCTAACATAAACACTAACCTAACCCTAACCCCAACCCTAATCCTAGTCCTAACCCTACCCCTAACCCTAACCCTAAACCTAAACTTAACCCTTACCCAAACCCAAACTCTAAACCTAACTCTAATCGGAACCCTAACCCTAACCCTAATCCTAACCCTAACCCTAACCCTAACCCTAATCCTAGTCCTAACCCTAACGCTAACCCTAACCCTAACCCTAATCCTAATCCTAACCCAAAACCTAACCCTAACCCTAACCCTAACCCTAACCCAAACCCTAACCCTAACACTAACCCTAACCCAAAACCTAACCCTAACCCTAACCCTAAAGCTAACAAAAACCCTTACTGAAACACTTATCCTAAATCTAACCCTAACCCTAATGCTAACCCTAAACCTAATTCAAACTCAAAACCTAACCCTAATCCTAACCTTAACCCTAACCCTAACCCTAACCCTAAAGCTAACCCAAACCCTAACTGAAACACTTATCCTAAATCTAACCCTAAACCTAATGCTAACCCTAAACCTAATTCAAACTCAAACCCTAACCGTAATCCTAACCTTAACCCTAACCGTAACCCTAATCCTAACCCTAACCCTAACCCTAATCCTAGTCCTAACCCTAACCATAACCCTAACCCTAACCTTAACCCTTACCCAAACCCAAACTCTAAACCTAACTCTAATCGGAACCCTAACCCTAACTCTAATCCTAACCCTAACCCTAACCATAACCCTAATCCAACACCTCACCCTAACCCTTACTGTAACCCAAACCCTAACCTAACCCAAACCCAAACCGTAATCTTAACACAAACCCTAACCCTAAATCTAACCCTAACCCTCACCCAAACCCTAAACCTAAACATAACCCTAATCCAAACCCTAAACCTAACCCTAACCCTAACCCTAACCCTAACCCAAACCATAACCCTAAACCTAATCATAACCCTAATGCTAACCCTAAACCTAACCCTATCACTAACCCTATTCCTAACCCTAACCCTAACCCAAACCCTAACACTAACCCTAAACTTAACCCTAACCCTAAATCAAACCCTAACCCTAACCCTAAACCTAACCCGTACCCAAACCCTAACCCTAACACTAAGCCTAACTGAAACACTAATCCTAAACCTAACCCTAACCCTAATGCTAACCCTAAACCTAATTCAAACTCAAACCATAACTCTATTCCTAACCCGAACACAAACCCAAACCCTAACCCTAAACTTAACCCAAAACATAACCCAAACCGAAACCCTAACCCTAACCCTATACCTAACCCTAAACCCTAACCCTAACACTAACCCTAACCATAACCCAAACCTAAACCCAAACCCTAACCCTAAACCTAACACTAACCCTAACCCTAATCCTAGTCCTAACCCTAACCCTAACCCTAACCCTAACCCTAACCCTAACCCTAACCTTAACCCTTACCCAAACCCAAACTCTAAACCTAACTCTAATCGGAACCCTAGCCCTAACTCTAATCCTAACCCTAACCCTAACCATAACCCTAATCCAACACCTCACCCTAACCCTAACTCTAACCCAAACCCTAACCTAACCCTAACTCTAAACCAAACCCAAACCCTTACCCTAACCCTAACTCTAACCCAACCCCAATGTAAGCCTAAACCTAACACTAACCCAAACCCTAACCCAAATAATAACCCTAATCCTAACCCTAACCCTAAACCTAACCCTCACCCAAAACCGAACCCTAACCCTAACCCTCACCATAATCTTAACACTAAGCATAACCCTAATACTAACCCAGATGCAAACCTAACGCTAACCCAAACCCTAACCCTAACCCTAACCCTAACCCTAACCCTAACCCAAACGCTAACCCTAACCCAACCCCTAACCTTCACCATAACTCTAACCCAAATCCGACTCTAACCCTAACCCTAACCCAAATCCTAACCCGAACCCTAACCCTAACCCTAACCCAAACCCTAACCCTAACCCAAACCCTAACCCAAACCCAAACCCTAACCCTAACCCTAACACCAACCCTAACCATAACCCTAAACCTAACACTAATGCTAAACCTAACCATAACCCTAACCCTAACCCTAAACCTAACCAAACCTAAACCCTAACCCAAACCCTAATCCTAACACTAACCCTAACACTAACCTTAACCAAAAACCTAAACCCTAACCCTACTCCTAATGCTAACCCTAACCCTAACACAAACCCTAACCCTAAACGTAACCTTAACCCAAACCCTAACCCTAACCTTAACCCAAACCCAAACCCTAATCTTAACACAAACCCTAAACCTAATCCTAACCCTAACCCTAACCCTAACCCAAACACTAACCTAACCCTAACCCGAACCCAAACCCTAACCCTAACCCTAACCCTAACTGAAACACTTATCCTAAACCTAACCCTAACCGTAATGCTAACCCTAAACCTAATTCAAACTCAAACCCTAACCCTAATCCTAACCCAACCCAAACCCAAACCTAACCCTAAAACTAACCCAAAACATAACCGAAACCGAAACCGTAACCCTAACCCTAACCCTAACCCTAAACCTAACCCTAACCATAACCCTAACCCTAACGGTAACCCTTAACCTAACCGAACCCCTATCCCTCACCATAAGTCTTAACAAAAACCGATTCTAACCATACCCCTAACCCAAATCCTAACCCGAACCCTAACCCTAACCCTAACCCAAACCCTAACCCTAAACCAAACCCTAACCCAAACCCAAACCCTAACCCTAACCCTAATGCTAACCCTAACCATAACCCTAACCCGAACCCTAATGCTAAACCTAACCATAACCCTAACACTAACCCTAACCCTAACCCTAACCCTAACCCTAATCCTAACACAAACCCTAACCCTAACCCTAACCCTAACCTTAACCCAAACCATAAGCCTAACCCTAATCCTAACCCTAATGCTCACCCTAAACCAAAACCTAACACTAACCCTCGTCTTCACCCTAACCCTAACCCAAACCCTAACAAAAACCCTAACCCTAACCCTAACCCTAAATCAAAACCTAAACCTAACCCTAACCCTAACCCGAAACCAACCCCTAACCCTAACCCTAACCCTAACTGAAACCCTAATCCTAAACCTAACCCTAACCCTAATGCTAACCCTAAACCTAATTCCAACTCAAACCCTAACCCTAACCCTAACCCTAACCCAAAACATAACCCAAACCGAAACCCTAACCTTAAACCTAACCCTAACCCTAAACCCTAACCCTAACCCTGACCCTAACCATAACCCAAACCTAAAACCAAACCCTAACCCTAATCCTAACCCTAACCCTAGCCCTAATCCTAGTCCTAACCCTAACCCTAACCCTAACCCTAACCCTAACCCTAAACCAAACCTTAACCCTTACCCAAACCCAAACTCTAAACCTAACTCTAATCGGAACCCTAATCCTAACCCTAATCCTAACCCTAACCCTAACCATAACCCTCATCCTAGTCCTAACCCTAACCCTAACCCTAACCCTAACCCTAACCCTAACCCTAACCCTAATCCTAACCCAAAACCTAACCCTAACCCTAACCCTAACCCAAACCCTAACCCTAACACTAACCCTAACCCAAAACCTAACCCTAACCCTAACCCTAACCCAAACCCTAACTGAAACACTTATCCTAAATCTAACTCTAACCCTAATGCTAACACTAAACCTAATTCAAACTCAAACCCTAACCCTAATCCTAACCTTAACCCTAACCCTAACCCTAACCCTAACCCTAAACCTAACCCAAAACATAACCCAAACCGAAAACCTAACCCTAACCCTAACCGTAACCCTAATCCTAACCCTAACCCTAACCCTAATCCTAGTCCTTAACCTAACCCTAACCCTAACCCTAACCTTAACCCTTACCCAAACCCAAACTCTAAACCTAACTCTAATCGGAACCCTAACCCTAACCCTAATCCTAACCCTAACCCTAACCATAACCCTAATCCAACACCTCACCCTAACCCTAACTCTAACCCAAACCCTAACCTAACCCTAACACTAAACCAAACCCAAACCCTAACCCTAACCCTAACTGTAACCCAAACCCTGACCTAACCCAAACCCAAACCCTAATCTTAACACAAACCCTAACCCTAACCCTAACCCTAACCCTCACCCAAACTCTAACCCTAACCATAACCCTAAACCAAACTCTAAACCTAAACCTAATCATAACCCTAATGCTAACCCTAAACCTAACCCTATCACTAACCCTATTCCTAACTCTAACCCTAACCCAAACCCTAACACTAACCCTAACCTTAACCCTAACCCTAAATCAAACCCTAACCCTAACCCTAAACCTAACCCGTACCCAAACCCTAACCCTAACACTAAGCCTAACTGAAACACTAATCCTAAACCTAACCCTAACCCTAATGCTAACCCTAAACCTAATTCCAACTCAAACCCTAACCCTAACCCTAAACCTAACCCAAAACATAACCCAAACCGAAACCCTAACCTTAAACCTAACCCTAACCCTAAACCCTAACCCTAACCCTGACCCTAACCATAACCCAAACCTAAAACCAAACCCTAACCCTAATCCTAACCCTAACCCTAGCCCTAATCCTAGTCCTAACCCTAACCCTAACCCTAACCCTAACCCTAACCCTAAACCAAACCTTAACCCTTACCCAAACCCAAACTCTAAACCTAACTCTAATCGGAACCCTAATCCTAACCCTAATCCTAACCCTAACCCTAACCATAACCCTCATCCTAGTCCTAACCCTAACCCTAACCCTAACCCTAACCCTAACCCTAACCCTAACCCTAATCCTAACCCAAAACCTAACCCTAACCCTAACCCTAACCCAAACCCTAACCCTAACACTAACCCTAACCCAAAACCTAACCCTAACCCTAACCCTAACCCAAACCCTAACTGAAACACTTATCCTAAATCTAACCCTAACCCTAATGCTAACACTAAACCTAATTCAAACTCAAACCCTAACCCTAATCCTAACCTTAACCCTAACCCTAACCCTAACCCTAACCCTAACCCTAAACCTAACCCAAAACATAACCCAAACCGAAAACCTAACCCTAACCCTAACCGTAACCCTAATCCTAACCCTAACCCTAACCCTAATCCTAGTCCTTAACCTAACCCTAACCCTAACCCTAACCTTAACCCTTACCCAAACCCAAACTCTAAACCTAACTCTAATCGGAACCCTAACCCTAACCCTAATCCTAACCCTAACCCTAACCATAACCCTAATCCAACACCTCACCCTAACCCTAACTCTAACCCAAACCCTAACCTAACCCTAACACTAAACCAAACCCAAACCCTAACCCTAACCCTAACTGTAACCCAAACCCTGACCTAACCCAAACCCAAACCCTAATCTTAACACAAACCCTAACCCTAACCCTAACCCTAACCCTCACCCAAACTCTAAACCTAACCATAACCCTAAACCAAACCCTAAACCTAAACCTAATCATAACCCTAATGCTAACCCTAAACCTAACCCTATCACTAACCCTATTCCTAACTCTAACCCTAACCCAAACCCTAACACTAACCCTAACCTTAACCCTAACCCTAAATCAAACCCTAACCCTAACCCTAAACCTAACCCGTACCCAAACCCTAACCCTAACACTAAGCCTAACTGAAACACTAATCCTAAACCTAACCCTAACCCTAATGCTAACCCTAAACCTAATTCAAACTCAAAACATAACCCTATTCCTAACCCGAACCCAAACCCTAACCCTAACCCTAAACCTAACCCAAAACATAACCCAAACCGAAACCCTAACCCTAAACCTAAACCTAACCCTAAACCCTAACCCTAACACTAACCCTAACCATAACCCAAACCTAAACCCAAACCCTAACCCTAAACCTAACACTAACCCTAACACTAATCCTAGTCCTAACCCTAACCCTAACCCTAACCCTAACCCTAACCCTAACCCTAACCTTAACCCTTACCCAAACCCAAACTCTAAACCTAACACTAATCGGAACCCTAACCCTAACCCTAATCCTAACCCTAACACTAACCATAACCCTAATCCAACACCTCACCCTAACCCTAACTCTCACCCAAACCCTAACCTAACCCTAACTCTAAACCAAACCCAAACCCTAGCCCTAACCCTAAGTCTAACCCAACCCCAATGTTAGCCTAAACCTAACCCTAACTCAAACCCTAACTCTAACACTAACCCAAAACCTAACACTAACCCTAACCCAAACCGTAACCCAAATAATAACCCTAATCCTAACCCTAAACCTAACCCTCATCCTTATCCTAACCCTAACCCTAACCCTATCCCTAACCCTAAACCTAAGTCTAACCCTAACCCTAACCCTAACCCTCACCCAAAACCTAACCCTAACCCTAACCATAATCTTAACACTAACCATAACCCTAATACTAACCCAGATTCAAACCTAACCCTAACCCAAACCCTAACCCTAACCCTAACCCTAACCCTAACCCTAACCCTAACCCAAACCCTAACGCTAACGCAACCCCTAACCTTCACCATAACTCTAACCCAAATCCGACTCTAACCGTAACCCTAACCCAAATCCTAACCCGAACCCTAACCCTAACCCTAACCCAAACCCTAACCCTAACCCAAACCCTAACCCAAACCCAAACCCTAACCCTAAACCTAACACCAACCGTAACCATAACCCTAAACCTAACCCTAATGGTAAACCTAACCATAACCCTAACCCTAACCCTAAACCTAACCAAACCTAAACCCTAACCCAAACCCTAATCCTAACACTAACCCTAACACTAACCCTAACCAAAAACCTAAACCCTAACCCTACTCCTAACGCTAACCCTAATCCTAACACAAACCCTAACCCTAAACGTAACCTTAACCCAAACCCTAACCCTAACCTTAACCCAAACCCAAACCCTAATCTTAACACAAACCCTAACCCTAATCCTAACCCTAACACTAACCCTAACCCAAATGCTAACCCTAACCCTAAACCTAACCCAAACCTTAACCCTAACCCTACTCCTAACGATAACCCTAACCCTAACACAAACCCTAACCCTAAACGTAACCTTAACCCAAACCCTAACCCTAAACTTAACCCAAACCTAAACCCTAATCTTAACACAAACCCTAACCCTAATCCTAACCCTAACCCTAACCCTAACCCAAACCCTAACCCTAACCCTAACCCGAACCCAAACCCTAACCCTAACCCCAACCCTAAATGAAACACTTATCCTAAACCTAACCCTAACCCTAATGCTAACCCTAAACCTAATTCAAACTCAAACCCTAACCCTAATCCTAACCCAACCCAAACCCAAACCTAACCCAAACCCTAACCCAAACCCAAAACCTAACCCTAACCCTAAAGCTAACCCTAAACATAACCCTAACCCTAACCCTAATGCTAAACCTAACCATAACCCTAACCCTAAACCTAACCCTAACCCTAACCCTAAACCTAATCCAAAACCTAACCCTAACCCTAACCCTAACCCTAACCCAATCCGTAAGCCTAACCCTAAACCTAACCCTAATGCTAACCCTAAACCTAACCCTAACACTAACCCTAGTCTTCACCCTAACCCTAACCCAAAACCTAAGAAAAATCCTAACCCTAACCCTAACCCTAAATCAAAACCTAAACCTAACCTTAACCCTAACCCGAACCCAAACCCTAACCCTAACCCTAACCCTAACTGAAACACTAATCCTAAACCTAACCCTAACACTAATGCTAACCCTAAACCTAATTCCAACTCAAAACCTAACCCTAACCCTAAACCTAACCCAAAACATAACCCAAACCGAAACCCTAACTTTAAACCTAACCCTAACCCTAAACCCTAACCCTAACCCTGACCCTAAACATAACCCAAACCTAAAACCAAACCCTAACCCTAATCCTAACCCTAACCCTAGCCCTAATCCTAGTCCTAACCCTAACCCTAACCGTAACCCTAACCCTAAACCTAACCTTAACCCTTACCCAAACCCAAACTCTAAACCTAACTCTAATCGGAACCCTAACCCTAACCCTAATCCTAACCCTAACCCTAACCATAACCCTAATCCTAGTCCTAACCCTAACCCTAACCCTAACCCTAACCCTAACCCTAATCCTAACCCAAAACCTAACTCTAACCCTAACCCTAACCCAAACCCTAACCCTAACACTAACCCTAACACAAAACCTAACCCTAACCCTAACCCTAACCCTAAGCCAAACCCTAACTGAAACACTTATCCTAAATCTAACCCTAACCCTAATGCTAACCCTAAACCTAATTCAAACTCAAACCCTAACCCTAATCCTAACCTTAGCCCTAACCCTAACCCTAACCCTAACCCTAAACCTAACCCAAAACATAACCCAAACCGAAAACCTAACCCTAACCCTAACCGCAACCCTAATCCTAACCCTAACCCTAACCCTAATCCTAGTCATAACCCTAACCCTAACCCTAACCCTAACCTTAACCCTTACCCAAACCCAAACTCTTAACCTAACTCTAATTGGAACCCTAACCCTAACCCTAATCCTAACCCTAACCCTAACCATAACCCTAATCCAACACCTCACCCTAACCCTAACTCTAACCCAAACCCTAACCTAACCCTAACACTAAACCAAACCCAAACCCTAACCCTAACCCTAACTGTAACCCAAACCCTAACCTAACCCAAACCCAAACCCTAATCTTAACACAAACCCTAACCCTAACCCTAACCCTAATCCTCACCCAAACCCTAACCTTAACCATAACCCTAAAGCAAACCCTAAACCTAACCCTAACCCTAACCCTAACCCTAACCCTAACCCAAAACTTAACCCTAACCCTTCTCCTAACGATAACCCGAACCCTAACACAAACCCTAACCCTAAACGTAACCTTAACCCAAACCCTAACCCTAACCTTAACCCAAACCTAAACCCTAATCTTAACACAAACCCTAACCCTAATCCTAACCCTAACCCTAACCCTAACCCAAACCCTAACCCTAACCCTAACCCGAACCCAAACCCTAACCCTAACCCTAACCCTAACTGAAACACTTATCCTAAACCTAACCCTAACCCTAATGCTAACCCTAAACCTAATTCAAACTCAAACCCTAACCCTAATCCTAACCCAACCCAAACCCAAACCTAACCCTAAAACTAACCCAAAACATAACCGAAACCGAAAGCGTAACCCTAACCCTAACCCTAACCCTAACCCTAACCCTAACCCTAAATCAAAACCTAAACCTAACCCTAACCCTAACCCGAACCCAAAACCTAACCCTAACCCTAACCCTAACTGAAACACTAATCCTAAACCTAACCCTAACCCTAATGCTAACCCTAAACCTAATTCCAACTCAAACCCTAACCCTAACCCTAAACCTAACCCAAAACATAACCGAAACCGAAACCCTAACTTTAAACCTAACCCTAACCATAAACCCTAACCCTAACCCTGACCCTAACCATAACCCAAACCTAAAACCAAAACCTAACCCTAATCCTAACCCTAACCCTAGCCCTAATCCTAGTCCTAACCCTAACCCTAACCGTAACCCTAACCCTAAACCTAACCTTAACCCTTACCCAAACCCAAACTCTAAACCTAACTCTAATCGGAACCCTAACCCTAACCCTAATCCTAACCCTAACCCTAACCATAACCCTAATCCTAGTCCTAACCCTAACCCTAACCCTAACCCTAACCCTAATCCTAACCCAAAACCTAACTCTAACCCTAACCCTAACCCAAACCCTAACCCTAACACTAACCCTAACCCAAAACCTAACACTAACCCTAACCCTAACCCTAACCCAAACCCTAACTGAAACACTTATCCTAAATCTAACCCTAACCCTAATGCTAACCCTAAACCTAATTCAAACTCAAACCCTAACCCTAATCCTAACCTTAACCCTAACCCTAACCCTAACCCTAACCCTAAACCTAACCCAAAACATAACCCAAACCGAAAACCTAACCCTAACCCTAACCGTAACCCTAATCCTAACCCTAACCCTAACCCTAATCCTAGTCATAACCCTAACCCTAACCCTAACCCTAACCTTAACCCTTACCCAAACCCTAACTCTAACCCAAACACTAACCTAACCCTAACACTAAACCAAACCCAAACCCTAACCCTAAAACTAACTGTAACCAAAACCCTAGCCTAACCCAAACCCAAAACCTAAACTTAACACAAACCCTAACCCTAACCCTAACCCTAATCCTCACCCAAACCCTAACCCTAACCATAACCCTAAACCAAACCCTAAACCTAACCCTAACCCTAACCCTAACCCTAACCCAAACCCTAACCCTAAACCTAATCATAACCCTAATGTTAACCCTAAACCTAACCCTATCACTAACCCTATTCCTAACTCTAACCCTAACCCAAACCCTAACACTAACCCTAACCTTAACCCTAACCCTAAATCAAACCCTAACCCTAACCCTAAACCTAACCCGTACCCAAACCCTAACCCTAACACTAAGCCTAACTGAAACACTAATCCTAAACCTAACCCTAACCCTAATGCTAACCCTAAACCTAATTTAAACTCAAACCATAACCCTATTCCTAACCCGAACCCAAACCCTAACCCTAACCCTAAACCTAACCCAAAACATAACCCAAACAGAAACCCTAACCCTAACCCTAAACCTAACCCTAAAACCTAACCCTAACACTAACCCTAACCATAACCCAAACCTAAACCCAAACCCTAACCCTAAACCTAACACTAACCCTAACCCTAATCCTAGTCCTAACCCTAACCCTAACCCTAACCCTAACCCTAACCCTAACCTTAACCCTTACCCAAACCCAAACTCTAAACCTAACTCTAATCGGAACCCTAACCCTAAACCTAATCCTAACCCTAACCCTAACCATAACCCTAATCCAACACCTCACCCTAACCCTAACTCTAACCCAAACCCTAACCTAACCCTAACTCTAAACCAAACCCAAACCCTAGCCCTAACCCTAACTCTAACCCAACCCCAATGTAAGCCTAAACCTAACCCTAACTCAAACCCTAACTCTAACACTAACCCAAACCCTAACCCAAACCCTAACCCAAATAATAACTCGAATCCTAACCCTAACCCTAACCCTCATCCTTATCCTAACGCTAACCCTAACCCTAACCCTAAACCTAAACCTAAGTCTAACCCTAACCCTAACCCTAACCCTCACCCAAAACCTAAACCTAACCCTAACCCTAACCATAATCTTAACACTAACCATAACCCTAATACTAACCCAGATTCAAACCTAACCCTAACCCAAACCCTAACCCTAACCCTAACCCTAACACTAACCCTAACCCAAACCCTAACCCTAACCCAACCCCTAACCTTCACCATAACTCTAACCCAAATCCGACTCTAAACCTAACCCTAACCCAAATGCTAACCCGAACCCTAACCATAACCCTAACCCTAACCCTAATGCTAAACCTAACCATAACCCTAACCCTAACCCTAAACCTAACCAAACCTAAACCCTAACCCAAACCCTAATCCTAACACTAACCCTAACACTAACCCTAACCAAAAACCTAAACCCTAACCCTACTCCTAACGCTAACCCTAACCCTAACACAAACCCTAACCCTAAACGTAACCTTAACCCAAACCCTAACCCTAACCTTAACCCAAACCCAAACCCTAATCTTAACACAAACCCTAACCCTAATCCTAACCCTAACCCTAACCCTAACCCAAACGCTAACCCTAACCCTAACCCTAAACCAAACCTTAACCCTAAACCTAACCCTAACCCTAACCAAAACCCAAACCCTAACCCTAACCCTAATCCTAACCCTAATGCTAACCCTAAACCTAACCCTAACACTAAATCTAGTCCTAACCCTAACCCTAACCCAAACCCTAACACTAACCCTAACCCTAACCCTAACCCTAAATCAAACCCTAAACCTAAACCTAACCCTAACCCGAACCCAAACCCTAACCCTAACTCAAACACTAATCCTATACCTAACCCTAACCCTAATGCTAACCCTAAACCTAATTCCAATTCAAAACCTAACCCTAACCCTAAACCTAAACCAAAATATAACCCAAACCGAAACCCTTACCCTAAACCTAACACTAACCCAAACCCTAACCCTAACACTTACCCTAACCATAACCCAAACCTAAAACCAAACCCTAACCCTAATCCAAACCCTAAACCTAACCCTAATCCTAGTCCTAACCCTAACCCTAACCCTAACCCTAACCCTAAACCTAAACTTAACCCTTACCCAAACCCAAACTCTAAACCTAACTCTAATCGGAACCCTAACCCTAAGCCTAATCCTAACCCTAACCCTAACCATAACCCTAATCCTATTCCTAACCCTAACCCTTACCCTAACCCTAACCCTAAACCTAACCTTACCCTAACCATAACCCTAATCCAACACCTCACTCTAACCCTAACTCTAACCCAAAACCTAACCTAACCCTAACTCTAAACCAAACCCAAACCCTAACCCCAACCCTAACTCTAACCCAAACCCCAATGTAAGCCTAAACCTAACACTAACTCAAACCCTATCTCTAACACTAACCCAAACCCTAACCCTAACCATAACCCTAATCCAACACCTCACCCTAACCCTAACTCTAACCCAAACCCTAACCTAACCCTAACTCTAAACCAAACCCAAACCGTAACCCTAACACTGACTCTAACGCAAACCCTAATCTAACCCTAAACCTAACCCTTACTCAAACCCTAACTCTAACACTAACCCAAACCCTAACCCTAACCCAACCCCAAACCTTAACCCAAATAGTAACCCTAATCCTAACCCTAACCCTAAAGTTCATCCTTATCCTAACCCTTACCCTAACCCTAACCTTAACACTAACCCTAATTGTAAACCTAACCCTAACCCTAACCCTAACCCTAACCCTAACCCAAACCCAAACCCTAATCTTAACACAAACCCTAACCCTAATCCTAACCCTAACCGTAACCCTAACCCTAACCCTAACCCAAACCCTAACCCTAACCCTAATCCTAACCCAAACCCTAACCCTAACCCTAATTCTAAACCTAACCCTAACCTTAACCCTAACCCTAACCCTAATCCTAACCCTAACCGTAACCCTAACCCTAACCCTAACCCAAACCCTAACCCTAACCCTAATCCTAACCCAAACCCTAACCCTAACCCTAACCCTAACCCTAACCCTAACCCTAACCCAAACCCTAACCATAACCCTAACCCTAACCCTAACCCAAACCCAAACCCTAATCTTAACACAAACCCTAACCCTAATCCTAACCCTAACCCTAACCCTAACCCAAACGCTAACCCTAACCCTAAACCTAACCCAAACCTTAACCCTAACCCTACTCCTAACGATAACCCTAACCCTAACACAAACCCTAACCCTAAACGTAACCTTAACCCAAACCCTAACCCTAACCTTAACCCAAACCTAAACCCTAATCTTAACACAAACCCTAACCCTAATCCTAACCCTAACCCTAACCCTAACCCAAACCCTAACCCTAACCCTAACCCGAACCCAAACCCTAACCCTAACCCTAACCCTAAATGAAACACTTATCCTAAACCTAACCCTAACCCTAATGCTAACCCTAAACCTAATTCAAACTCAAACCCTAACCCTAATCCTAACCCAACCCAAACCCAAACCTAACCCAAACCCTAACCCAAACCCAAAACCTAACCCTAACCCTAAAGCTAACCCTAAACATAACCCTAACCCTAACCCTAATGCTAAACCTAACCATAACCCTAACCCTAACCCTAACCCTAACCCTAACCCTAACCCTAAACCTAACCCAAAACCTAACCCTAACCCTAACCCTAACCCTAACCCAATCCGTAAGCCTAACCCTAATCCTAACCCTAATGCTAACCCTAAACCTAACCCTAACACTAACCCTAGTCTTCACCCTAACCCTAACCCAAAACCTAAGAAAAATCCTAACCCTAACCCTAACCCTAAATCAAAACCTAAACCTAACCCTAACCCTAACCCGAACCCAAACCCTAACCCTAACCCTAACCCTAACTGAAACACTAATCCTAAACCTAACCCTAACACTAATGCTAACCCTAAACCTAATTCCAACTCAAACCCTAACCCTAACCCTAAACCTAACCCAAAACATAACCCAAACCGAAACCCTAACTTTAAACCTAACCCTAACCCTAAACCCTAACCCTAACCCTGACCCTAAACATAACCCAAACCTAAAACCAAACCCTAACCCTAATCCTTACCCTAACCCTAGCCCTAATCCTAGTCCTAACCCTAACCCTAACCGTAACCCTAACCCTAAACCTAACCTTAACCCTTACCCAAACCCAAACTCTAAACCTAACTCTAATCAGAACCATAACCCTAACCCTAATCCTAAGCCTAACCCTAACCATAACCCTAATCCTAGTCCTAACCCTAACCCTAACCCTAACCCTAACCCTAACCCTAATCCTAACCCAAAACCTAACTCTAACCCTAACCCTAACCCAAACCCTAACCCTAACACTAACCCTAACACAAAACCTAACCCTAACCCTAACCCTAACCCTAAGCCAAACCCTAACTGAAACACTTATCCTAAATCTAACCCTAACCCTAATGCTAACCCTAAACCTAATTCAAACTCAAACCCTAACCCTAATCCTAACCTTAACCCTAACCCTAACCCTAACCCTAACCCTAAACCTAACCCAAAACATAACCCAAACCGAAAACCTAACCCTAACCCTAACCGCAACCCTAATCCTAACCCTAACCCTAACCCTAATCCTAGTCATAACCCTAACCCTAACCCTAACCCTAACCTTAACCCTTACCCAAACCCAAACTCTTAACCTAACTCTAATCGGAACCCTAACCCTAACCCTAATCCTAACCCTAACCCTAACCATAACCCTAATCCAACACCTCACCCTAACCCTAACTCTAAACCAAACCCTAACCTAACCCTAACACTAAACCAAACCCAAACCCTAACCCTAACCCTAACTGTAACCCAAACCCTAACCTAACCCAAACCCAAACCCTAATCTTAACACAAACCCTAACCCTAACCCTAACCCTAATCCTCACCCAAACCCTAACCTTAACCATAACCCTAAAGCAAACCCTAAACCTAACCCTAACCCTAACCCTAACCCTAACCCTAACCCAAAACTTAACCCTAACCCTTCTCCTAACGATAACCCGAACCCTAACACAAACCCTAACCCTAAACGTAACCTTAACCCAAACCCTAACCCTAACCTTAACCCAAACCTAAACCCTAATCTTAACACAAACCCCAACCCCTATCCTAACCCTAACCCTAACCCTAACCCAAACCCTAACCCTAACCCTAACCCGAACCCAAACCCTAACCCTAACCCTAACCCTAACTGAAACACTTATCCTAAACCTAACCCTAACCCTAATGCTAACCCTAAACCTAATTCAAACTCAAACCCTAACCCTAATCCTAACCCAACCCAAACCCAAACCTAACCCTAAAACTAACCCAAAACATAACCGAAACCGAAAGCGTAACCCTAACCCTAACCCTAACCCTAACCCTAACCCTAACCCTAAATCAAAACCTAAACCTAACCCTAACCCTAACCCTAACCCTAACCCTAACCCTAACCCTAACCCTAACCCTAATGCTAACCCTAAACCTAATTCCAACTCAAACCCTAACCCTAACCCTAAACCTAACCCAAAACATAACCGAAACCGAAACCCTAACTTTAAACCTAACCCTAACCATAAACCCTAACCCTAACCCTGACCCTAACCATAACCCAAACCTAAAACCAAAACCTAACCCTAATCCTAACCCTAACCCTAGCCCTAATCCTAGTCCTAACCCTAACCCTAACCGTAACCCTAACCCTAAACCTAACCTTAACCCTTACCCAAACCCAAACTCTAAACCTAACTCTAATCGGAACCCTAACCCTAACCCTAATCCTAACCCTAACCCTAACCATAACCCTAATCCTAGTCCTAACCCTAACCCTAACCCTAACCCTAACCCTAATCCTAACCCAAAACCTAACTCTAACCCTAACCCTAACCCAAACCCTAACCCTAACACTAACCCTAACCCAAAACCTAACACTAACCCTAACCCTAACCCTAACCCAAACCCTAACTGAAACACTTATCGTAAATCTAACCCTAACCCTAATGCTAACCCTAAACCTAATTCAAACTCAAACCCTAACCCTAATCCTAACCTTAACCCTAACCCTAACCCTAACCCTAACCCTAACCCTAAACCTAACCCAAAACATAACCCAAACCGAAAACCTAACCCTAACCCTAACCGTAACCCTAATCCTAACCCTAACCCTAACCCTAATCCTAGTCATAACCCTAACCCTAACCCTAAACCTAACCTTAACCCTTACCCAAACCCTAACTCTAACCCAAACACTAACCTAACCCTAACACTAAACCAAACCCAAACCCTAACCCTAACCCTAACTGTAACCCAAACCCTAACCTAACCCAAACCCAAAACCTAAACTTAACACAAACCCTAACCCTAACCCTAACCCTAATCCTCACCCAAACCCTAACCCTAACCATAACCCTAAACCAAACCCTAAACCTAACCCTAACCCTAACCCTAACCCTAACCCAAACCCTAACCCTAAACCTAATCATAACCCTAATGCTAACCCTAAACCTAACCCTATCACTAACCCTATTCCTAACTCTAACCCTAACCCAAACCCTAACACTAACCCTAACCTTAACCCTAACCCTAAATCAAACCCTAACCCTAACCCTAAACCTAACCCGTACCCAAACCCTAACCCTAACACTAAGCCTAACTGAAACACTAATCCTAAACCTAACCCTAACCCTAATGCTAACCCTAAACCTAATTCAAACTCAAACCATAACCCTATTCCTAACCCGAACCCAAACCCTAACCCTAACCCTAAACCTAACCCAAAACATAACCCAAACCGAAACCCTAACCCTAACCCTAAAGCTAACCCTAAAACCTAACCCTAACACTAACCCTAACCATAACCCAAACCTAAACCCAAATCCTAACCCTAAACCTAACACTAACCCTAACCCTAATCCTAGTCCTAACCCTAACCCTAACCCTAACCCTAACCCTAACCCTAACCTTAACCCTTACCCAAACCCAAACTCTAAACCTAACTCT
>JAJHUQ010000061.1:1380000-1382500 GCA_035773235.1 Eospalax fontanierii | reverse complement strand
CAAAACATAACCCAAACCGAAAACCTAACCCTAACCCTAACCGCAACCCTAATCCTAACCCTAACCCTAACCCTAATCCTAGTCATAACCCTAACCCTAACCCTAACCCTAACCTTAACCCTTACCCAAACCCAAACTCTTAACCTAACTCTAATCGGAACCCTAACCCTAACCCTAATCCTAACCCTAACCCTAACCATAACCCTAATCCAACACCTCACCCTAACCCTAACTCTAACCCAAACCCTAACCTAACCCTAACACTAAACCAAACCCAAACCCTAACCCTAACCCTAACTGTAACCCAAACCCTAACCTAACCCAAACCCAAACCCTAATCTTAACACAAACCCTAACCCTAACCCTAACCCTAATCCTCACCCAAACCCTAACCTTAACCATAACCCTAAAGCAAACCCTAAACCTAAACCTAACCCTAACCCTAACCCTAACCCTAACCCAAAACTTAACCCTAACCCTTCTCCTAACGATAACCCGAACCCTAACACAAACCCTAACCCTAAACGTAACCTTAACCCAAACCCTAACCCTAACCTTAACCCAAACCTAAACCCTAATCTTAACACAAACCCTAACCCTAATCCTAACCCTAACCCTAACCCTAACCCAAACCCTAACCCTAACCCTAACCCGAACCCAAACCCTAACCCTAACCCTAACCCTAACTGAAACACTTATCCTAAACCTAACCCTAACCCTAATGCTAACCCTAAACCTAATTCAAACTCAAACCCTAACCCTAATCCTAACCCAACCCAAACCCAAACCTAACCCTAAAACTAACCCAAAACATAACCGAAACCGAAAGCGTAACCCTAACCCTAACCCTAACCCTAACCCTAACCCTAACCCTAAATCAAAACCTAAACCTAACCCTAACGCTAGCCCGAACCCAAAACCTAACCCTAACCCTAACCCTAACTGAAACACTAATCCTAAACCTAACCCTAACCCTAATGCTAACCCTAAACCTAATTCCAACTCAGACCCTAACCCTAACCCTAAACCTAACCCAAAACATAACCGAAACCGAAACCCTAACTTTAAACCTAACCCTAACCATAAACCCTAACCCTAACCCTGACCCTAACCATAACCCAAACCTAAAACCAAAACCTAACCCTAATCCTAACCCTAACCCTAGCCCTAATCCTAGTCCTAACCCTAACCCTAACCGTAACCCTAACCCTAAACCTAACCTTAACCCTTACCCAAACCCAAACTCTAAACCTAACTCTAATCGGAACCCTAACCCTAACCCTAATCCTAACCCTAACCCTAACCATAACCCTAATCCTAGTCCTAACCCTAACCCTAACCCTAACCCTAACCCTAACCCTAATCCTAACCGAAAACCTAACTCTAACCCTAACCCTAACCCAAACCCTAACCCTAACACTAACCCTAACCCAAAACCTAACACTAACCCTAACCCTAACCCTAACCCAAACCCTAACTGAAACACTTATCCTAAATCTAACCCTAACCCTAATGCTAACCCTAAACCTAATTCAAACTCAAACCCTAACCCTAATCCTAACCTTAACCCTAACCCTAACCCTAACCCTAACCCTAAACCTAACCCAAAACATAACCCAAACCGAAAACCTAACCCTAACCCTAACCGTAACCCTAATCCTAACCCTAACCCTAACCCTAATCCTAGTCATAACCCTAACCCTAACCCTAAACCTAACCTTAACCCTTACCCAAACCCTAACTCAAACCCAAACACTAACCTAACCCTAACACTAAACCAAACCCAAACCCTAACCCTAACCCTAACTGTAACCCAAACCCTAACCTAACCCAAACCCAAAACCTAAACTTAACACAAACCCTAACCCTAACCCTAACCCTAATCCTCACCCAAACCCTAACCCTAACCATAACCCTAAACCAAACCCTAAACCTAACCCTAACCCTAACCCTAACCCTAACCCAAACCCTAACCCTAAACCTAATCATAACCCTAATGCTAACCCTAAACCTAACCCTATCACTAACCCTATTCCTAACTCTAACCCTAACCCAAACCCTAACACTAACCCTAACCTTAACCCTAACCCTAAATCAAACCCTAACCCTAACCCTAAACCTAACCCGTACCCAAACCCTAACCCTAACACTAAGCCTAACTGAAACACTAATCCTAAACCTAACCCTAACCCTAATGCTAACCCTAAACCTAATTCAAACTCAAACCATAACCCTATTCCTAACCCGAACCCAAACCCTAACCCTAACCCTAAACCTAACCCAAAACATAACCCAAACCGAAACCCTAACCCTAACCCTAAACCTAACCCTAAAACCTAACCCTAACACTAACCCTAACCATAACCCAAACCTAAACCCAAATCCTAACCCTAAACCTAACACTAACCCTAACCCTAATCCTAGTCCTAACCCTAACCCTAACCCTAACCCTAACCCTAACCCTAACCTTAACCCTTACCCAAACCCAAACTCTAAACCT
>JAJHUQ010000061.1:1362500-1370000 GCA_035773235.1 Eospalax fontanierii | reverse complement strand
AACCCTAAAAATAACCCTACTCCTAAGCCTAACCCTAACCCAACCCCTAACTCTAACCCTAACCCTAACCTTAACCCTAAATCAAACCCTAACCCTAACCCTAACCCGAACCCAAAACCTAACCCTGAACCTAACCCTAACTGAAACACTTATCCTAAACCTAACCCTAACCCTAATGCTAACCCTAAACCTAATTCAAACTCAAACCCTAACCCTAATCCTAACCCATCCCAAACCCTAACCCTAACCCTAAAACTAACCCAAAACATAACCCAAACCGAAACCATAACCCTAACCCTAACCCTAACCCTAATCCTAACCCTAACCCTAACCCTAATCCTAGTCCTAACCCTAACCCTAACCCTAACCCTAACCTTAACCCTTACCCAAACCCAAACTCTAAACCTAACTCTAATCAGAAACCTAAACCTAAACCTAATCCTAACCCTAACCCTAACCATAACCCTAATCCAACACCTCACCCTAGCCCTAACTCTACCCCAAACCCTAACCTAACCCCAACACTAAACCAAACCCAAACCCTAACCCTAACCCTATCTCTAACCCAAACCCTAACCTAACCCTAAACCTAACCCTAACTCAAACCCTAACTCTAACACTAACCCAAACACTAACCCTAACCCTAACCCAAACCATAACCCAAATAATAACCCTAATCCTAACCCTAACACTAACCCTCATCCTTATCCTAACCCTAACCCTATCCGTAACCCTAACCCTATCCCTAATTGTAACCCTAACCCTAATCCCAACACAAAACCTAACCCAAACCCTAACCCTAACCATAATCTTAACACCAACCCTAACCCTAACCCTAACCCTAAACCTAACCCTAACCCTAACCTTAACCTTAACCCTAATTCTAACCCTATCCCTAACCCTAACCCTAACCCTAACCCTAACCCTAACCCTAACCCAAACCCAAACCCTAATCTTAATACAAACCCTAACCCTAATCCTAACCCTAACCCTAACCCTAACCCTAACCCTAACCCTAACACTAACCCTAACCCAAACCCTAATCCTAACCCTAACCCTAACCCTAACCCAAACCCTAACCCTAACGCTAATCCTAACCCTAATGCTAACCCTAAACCTAACCCTAAAAATAACCCTACTCCTAACCCTAACCCTAACCCAAACCCTAACACTAACCCTAACCCTAACCTTAACCCTAAATCAAACCCTAACCCTAACCCTAACCCTAACCCTAACCCGAACCCAAACCCCAACCCCAACCCTAACCTTAACTGAAACACTTATCCTAAACCTAACCCTAACCCTAATGTTAACCCTAATCCTAATTCAAACACAAACCCTAACCCTAATCCTAACCCATCCCAAACTCTAACCCTAACCCTAAAACTAACCGAAAACATAACCCAAACCGAAACCGTAACCCTAACCCTAACCCTAACCCTAATCCTAACCCTAACCCTAACCCTAATCCTAGTCCTAACCCTAACCCTAACCCTAACCCTAACCCTAACCTTAACCCTTAGCCAAACCCAAACTCTAAACCTAACTCTAATCGGAACCCTAACCCTAAACCTAATCCTAACCCTAACCCTAACCATAACCCTAATCCAACAACTCACCCTAACCCTAACTCTAACCCAAACCCTAACCTAACCCTAACTCTAAACCAAACCCAAACCCTAACCCTAACCCTATCTCTAACCCAAACCCTAACCTAAACCTAAACCTAACCCTAACTCAAACCCTAACTCTAACACTAACCCAAACCCTATCCCCAACACTAACCCAAACCATAACCCAAATAATAACACTAATCCTAAACCTAACCCTAACCCTCATCCTTATTCTAACCCTAACCCTAACCCTAACCCTAACCCTAACCCTAACCCTAACCCTAACCCTAACCCTAACCCTTACCCTAACCCAAACCCAAACCCTAATCTTAACACAAACCCTAACCCTAATCCTAACCCTAACCCTAACCATAACCCTAATTCAATACCTCACCCTAACCCTAACTCTAACCCAAACCCTAACCTAACCCTAACTCTAACCCAAACCCTAACCTAACCCTAAACCTAACCCAAAACATAACCCAAACCAAAACCCAAACCCTAACCCTAACACTAAACCCTAACCCTAACACTAACCCTAACCATAACCGAAACCTAAATCCAAACCCTAAACCTAATCCTAACCCTAACCCTAAACCTAATCCTAGTCCTAACCCTCACCCTAACCCTAACCCTCACCCTAACCTTAACCCTTACCCAAACCCAAACTCTAAACCTAACTCTAATCGGAACCCTAACCCTAACCCTAATCCTAACCCTAACCCTAACCATAACCCTAATCCAACACCTCACCCTAACCCTAACTCTAACCCAAACCCTAACCTAACCCTAACTCTAAACCAAACCCAAATCCTCACCCTAACCCTAACTCTAACCCAAACCCCAATGTAAGCCTAAACCTAACCCTAACTCAAACCCTAACTCTAACACTAACCCAAACACTAACACTAACCCTAACCCAAACCATAACCCAAATAATAACCCTAATCCTAACCCTAACCCTAACCCTCATCCTTATCCTAACCCTAACCCTAAACCTAACCCTAACCCTAAACCTAATTCTAACCCTAACCCTAACCCTAACCCTAACCCAAAACCTAACACTAACCCTAACCCTAACCATAATCTTAACACTAACCATAACCCTAACACTCACCCAGATTCAAACCTAACCCTAACCCAAACCCTAACCCTAACCCTAACCCTAACACTAACCCTAACCCTAACCCTAATCCTAACCCTAATGCTAACCCTAAACCTAATTAAAACTCAAATCATAACCCTATTCCTAACCCGAACCCAAACCCTAACCCTAACCCTAAACCTAACCCAAAACATAACTCAAACCGAAACCCTAACCCTAACCCTAACCCTAACCCTAAACCCTAACCCTAACACTAACCCTAACCTTAACCCAAACCTAAACCCAAACCCTAACCCTAATCCTAACACTAACCCTAACCCTAATCCTAGTCCTAACCCTAACCCTAACCCTAACACTAACCATAACCCTAACCTTAACCCTTACCCAAACCCAAACTCTAAACCTAACTCTAATCGGAACCCTCACCCTAACCCTAATCCTAACCCTAACCCTAACCATAACCGTAATCCAACACCTCACCCTAACCCTAACTCTAACCCAAACCCTAACCTAACCCTAACTCTAAACCAAACCCAAACCCTAACCCTAACCCTAATCTTAGTCCTAACCCTAACCCTAACCCTAACCCTAACCCTAACCCTAACCCTAACCCTAACCCTAACCTAATCCTAAACCTAAACCTAACTCAAACCCTAACTCTAACACTAACCCAAACCCTAACCCTAACCCTAACCCAAACCACAACCCAAACAATAACCGTTATCCTAACCCTAACCCTAACCCTCATCCTTATCCTAACCCTAAACCTAACCGTAACCCTAACCGTAACCCTAATTCTAACCCTAACCCTAATCCTAACAGAAAACCTAACCCAAACCCTAACCCTAACCATAATCTTAACACTAACCCTAACCCTAACACTAACCGAGATTCAAACCTAACCTAACCCAAACCCTAACCCTAACCCTAACCCTAACCCAAAACCTAACGCTAACCCTAATCCTAACCATAATGCTAACCCTAAACCTAACTCAAACTCAAACCCTAACCCTAAGCCTAACCCTAACCCAAACCCTAAACCTAACCCTAACCTTAACCTTAACCCTAACTAAAACCCTAACACTAACCCAACCCGAACGCAAACCCTAACCCTAACCCGAAACTTAACCGAAAACCTAATCCTAACCGTAATTCTAAACCAAACACTAACCCTAACACTAAACCTAAACCTAACCCTAACCCTCACCCAAACGCGAACCCTATTGCTAACCCAAAACCTAAACCTAACCCTAAACCTAACCCTAACCCTAACCCAAAAACTAAACCTAAACCTAACCCTAACCCTAACCCTAACCCAAACCCAAACCCTAATCTTAACACAAACGCTAACCCTAATCCTAACCCTAACCCTAACCCTAACCTTAACCCTAACACAAACCCTAACCCTAACCCTAACCCTAACCCTAACCCAAACCCTAACCCTAAGGCTAATCCTAACCCTAATGCTAACCCTAAACCTAACCCGAAAACTAACCCTACTCCTAACCCTAACCCTAACACAAACCCTAACACTAACCCTAACCCTAACCTTAACCCTAAATCAAACCCTAACCCTAACCCTAACCCTAACCCGAACCCAAACCCTAACCCTAACCCTAACCCTAACTGAAATACTTATCCTAAACCTAACCCTAACCCTAATGCTAACTCTAAACCTAATTCAAACTCAAACCCTAACCCTAATCCTAACCCAACCCAAACCCTAACCCTAACCCAAAACTAACCCAAAACATAACCCAAAACGAAACCGTAACCCTAACCCTAAACCTAACCCTAATCCTAACCCTAACCCTAACCCTAATCCTAGTCCTAACCCTAACCCTAACCCTAACCCTAACCTTAACCCTTACCCAAACCCAAACTCTAAACCTAACTCTAATCGGAACCCTAACCCTAAACCTAATCCTAACCCTAACCCTAACCATAACCCTAATCCAACACCTCACCCTAACCCTAACTCTAACCCAAACCCTAACCTAACCCTAACTCTAAACCAAACCCAAACCCTAACCCTAACCCTATCTCTAACCCAAACCCAAACCTAACCCTAACCCTAACCCAAACCCTAACTCTAACACTAACGCAAACCCTAACCCTAACACTAACCCAACCATAACCCAAATAATAACCCTAATCCTAACCCTAAACCTAACCCTCATCCTTATTCTAACCCTAACCCTAACCCTAAACCTAACCCTAACGCTAATTCTAACCCTAACCCTAACCCTAACCCTAACCCTTACCCTAACCCAAACCCAAACCCTAATCTTAACACAAACCCTAACCCTAATCCTAACCCTAAACCTAACCCTCACCCAAACCCTAACCCTAACCCTAACCCTAAAACAAACCCTAACCCTAACCCTAACCCTAACAGTAACCCTAACCCCAAACCCTAACCCTAACCCTAATCCTAACCCTAATGCTAACACTAAACCTAACCCTAACACTAACCCTAGTCCTAACCCTAACCCTAACCCAAACCCTAACACTAACCCTAAACCTAACCCTAACCCTAAATCAAACCCTAACCCTAACCCTAACCCTAACCCGAACCCAAACCCTAACTGAAACACTAATCCTAAACCTAACTATAACCCTAATGCTAACCCTAAACCTAATTCAAACTCAAACCCTAACCCTATTTCTAACCCGAACCCAAACCCTAACCCTAACCCTAAACCTAACCCAAAACATAACCCAAACCGAAACCCTAACCCTAACCCTAACACTAACACTAAACCTTAACCCTAACACTAACCCTAACCATAACCGAAACCTAAACCCAAACCCTAAACCTAATCCTAACCCTAACCCTAACCCTAATCCTAGTCCTTACCCTAACCCTAACCCTAACCCTAACCTTAACCCTTACCCAAACCCAAACTCTAAAGAAAACTCTAATCGGAACCCTAACCCTAACCCTAATCCTAACCCTAACCCTAACCATAACCCTAATTCAATACCTCACCCTAACCCTAACTCTAACCCAAACCCTAACCTAACCCTAACTCTAAACCAAACCCAAACCCTAACCCTAACCCTAACTCTAACCCAAACCCTAACTTAACCCTAAACCTAACCCTAACTCAAACCATAACTCTAACACTAACCCAAAACCTAACCCTAACCCTAATCCAAACCATAACCCAAATAATAACCCTAATCCTAACCCTAATCCTAACACTCATCCTTATCCTAACCCTAACCCTAACCATAACCATAACCCTAACGCTAATTCTAACCCTAACCCTAAACATAACCCAAAACCTAACCCTAACGCTAACCCTAACCTTCACCCTAAACTTAACACTAACCCTAACCCTAACTCTAACCCAAACCCTAACCTAACCCTAACTCTAAACCAAACCCAAACCCTAACCCTAACCCTGACTGTAACCCAAACCCTAACCTAACCCTAAACCTAACCCTAACTCAAACCCTAACTCTAACACTAATCCAAACCCTAACCCTAACCCTAACCCAAACCATAACACAAATAATAACCCTAATCCTAACCCTAACCCTAACCTTCATCCTTATCCTAACCCTAACCCTAACCCTAACCTTAACACTAACCCTAATTGTAAACCTAACCCTAACCCTAACCCTAACCCTAACCCTAACCCTAACCCAAACCCAAACCCTAATCTTAACACAAACCCTAACCCTTATCCTAACCCTAACCGTAACCCTAATCCTAACCCTAACCCTAACTCAAACCCTAACCATAACCCTAACCCTAACCCAAACCCTAACCCTAACGCTAACCCTAACCCTAATGCTAACCCTAAACTTAACCCTATCACTAACCCTAGTCCTAACCCTAACCCTAACCAAACCCTAACACTAACCCTAACCCTAACCCTAACCCTAAATCAAACCCTAACCCTCAACCTAACCCTATCCCTAAACCTAACTGAAACACTTATCCTAAACCTAACCGTAACCCTAATGCTAACCCTAAACCTAATTCAAACTCAAACCCTAACCCTAATCCTAACCCTAACCATAGCAATAAACTCTAACCCTAACCCTAAACCTAACCCAAAACATAACCCAAACCGAAACCCTAACCCTAACCCTAACCCTAACCCTAACCCTAACCCTAACCCTAACCCTAATCCTAGTACTAACCCTAACCCTAAACCTAAACCTAACCCTAACCTTAACCCTTACCCAAACCGAAACTCTAAACCTAACTCTAATCGGAAACCTAACCCTAACCCTAACCTTAACCCTAACCGAAACACTAATCCTAAACCTAACCCTAACCCTAATGCTAACCCTAAACCTAATTCAAAATCAAACCCTAACCCTAATCCTAACCCGAACCGAAACCCTAACCCTAACCCTAAACCTAACCCAAAAGATAACCCACACCGAAACCCTAACCCTAAGCCAAACCCACACCGTAACCCTAACCATAACCCAAACCCGAACACTAACCCTAATCCTACCCTTAAACCCTAATCCTAACCCTAACCATAACCCAAACCTAAAGCCTAACCCTAACCATAACCCTAATCCAACCCCTAACCCTAAGCGTAATTCTAACATAAACCCTAACCTAACCCTAACCCTAAACCAAACCCAAACCCTAACACTAACCCTAACTCAAACCCAAATCCTAACCTAACCCTAACCCTAACCCTAACTCAAAACCTAACTCTAACACTAACCCAAACCCTAACCCTAACCCAAACCTAAATCATAACCCAAATACTAACCCTAATCCTAACCCTAACCCTAAGCCTCATC
>JAJHUQ010000061.1:1332500-1337500 GCA_035773235.1 Eospalax fontanierii | reverse complement strand
CTAACCCTAACCCTAACCCTAAACCTAACCTTAACCCTTACCCAAACCCAAACTCTAAACCTAACTCTAATCGGAACCCTAACCCTAACCCTAATCCTAACCCTAACCCTAACCATAACCCTAATCCTAGTCCTAACCCTAACCCTAACCCTAACCCAAACCCTAACCCTAAACCTAACCCTAACCCAAACCCTAACCCTAACCCTAACCCTAACCCTAACCCTAACCCAAACCCTAACTGAAACACTTATCCTAAATCTAACCCTAACCCTCATGCTAACCCTAAACCTAATTCAAACTCAAACCCTAACCCTAATCCTAACCTTAACCCTAACCCTAACCCTAACCCTAACCCTAAACCTAACCCAAAACATAAGCCAAACCGAAAACCTAACCCTAAACCTAATTCAAACTCAAACCCTAACCCTAATCCTAACCCTAAACCTAACCTTAACCCTTACCCAAACCCAAACTCTAAACCTAACTCTAATCGGAACCCTAACCCTAACCCTAATCCTAACCCTAACCCTAACCATAACCCTAATCCAACACCTCACCCTAACCCTAACTCTAACCTAAACCCTAACCTAACCCTAACACTAAACCAAACCCAAACCCTAACCCTAACCCTAACTGTAACCCAAACCCTAACCTAACCCAAACCCAAACCGTAATCTTAACACAAACCCTAACCCTAACCCTAACCCTAACCCTCACCCAAACCCTAACCCTAACCATAACCCTAAACCAAACCATAAACCTAACCCTAACCCTAACCCTAACCCTAACCCAAACCCTAACCCTAAACCTAATCCTAACCCTAAACCTAACCCTATCACTAACCCTATTCCTAACCCTAACCCTAACCCAAACCCTAACACTAACCCTAACCTTAACCCTAAACCTAAATCAAACCCTAACCCTAACCCTTACCCTAAACCTAACCCGTACCCAAACCCTAACCCTAACACTAAACCTAACTGAAACACTAATCCTAAACCTAACCCTAACCCTAATGCTAACCCTAAACCTAATTCAAACTAAAACCATAACCCTATTCCTAACCCGAACCCAAACCCTAAACCTAACCCTAAACCTAACCCAAAACATAACCCAAACCGAAACCCTAACCCTAACCGTAACCCTAACCCTAATCCTAACCCTAACCCTAACCTTAACCCTTACCCAAACCCAAACTCTAAACCTAACTCTAATCGGAAACCTAACCCTAACCCTAATCCTTACCCTAACCCTAACCATAACCCTAATCCAACACCTCACCCTAACCCTAACTCTAACCCAAACCCTAACCTAACCCTAACCCTAAACCAAACCCAAACCTAACCCTAACCCTAACTCTAACCCAAACCGTAACCTAACCCTATACCTAACCCTAACTCAAACCCTAACTCTAACACTAACCCAAACCCTAACCCTAACCCTAACCCAAACCATAACCCAAATAATAACACTAATCCTAACCCTAACCCTAACCCCCATCCTTATCCTAACCCTAACCCTAACCCTAACCTTAACCCTAACCCTAAATCTAACCCTAACCCTAACCCTAACCCTAACCCTAACCCAAACCCAAACCCTGATCTTAACACAAACCCTAACCCTAATCCTAACGCTAACCCTAACCAGACCCTAACCCTAACCCTAACCCTAACCCAAACCCTAACCCTAACCTTAACCCTAACCCTAACCCAAACCCTAACCCTAACGCTAATCCTAACCCTAATGCTAACCCTAAACCTAACCCTAACACTAACCCTACTCCTAACCGTAACCCTAACCCAAACCCTAACACTAACCCTAACCCTAACCTTAACCCTAAATCAAACCCTAACCCTAACCCTAACCCGAACCCAAACCCTAATCCTAACCCTAACCCTAACTGAAACACTTATCCTAAACCTAACCCTAACCCTAATGCTAACCCTAAACCTAATTCAAACTCAAACCCTAACCCTAAACCTAACCCAACCCAAACCCTAACCCTAACCCTAAAACTAACCCAAAACATAACCAAAACCGAAACCTTAACCCTAACCCTAAACCTAACCCTAATCCTAACCCTAACCCTAACCCTAATCCTAGTCCTAACCCTAACCCTAACCCTAACCCAATCCCTAACCCAAACCCAAACCCTAAACCTAACCCTAAAGCTAACCATAACCATAACCCTAACCCTAACCCTAATGCTAAACCTAACCATAACCCTAACTCTAACCCTAACCCTAACCCTAACCCAAACCCTAACCCTAACCCTAACCCTAACCCTAACCCTAACCCAAACCGTAACCCTAACCCTAATACTAGCCCTAATGCTAACCCTAAACCTAACCCTAACACTAACCCTAGTCTTAACCCTAACCCTAACCCATACCCTAACAAAAACCCTAACCCTAACCCTAACCCTAAATCAAAACTTAACCTAACCCTAACCCTAACCCGAAAACAAACCCTAACCCTAACCCTAACCCTAACTGAAACACTAATCCTAACCCTAACCCCAACCCTAATGCTAACCCTAAACCTAATTCCAACTCAAACCCTAACCCTAACCCTAAACCTAACCCAAAACATAACCCAAACCGAAACCTTAACCTTAAACCTAACCCTAACCCTAAACCCTAACCCTAACACTTACCCTAATCATAACCCAAACCTAAAACCACGCCCTACCCCTAATCCTAACCCTGACCCTAGCCCTAAACCTCGTCCTAACCCTAACCCTACCCCTAACCGTAAATCTAACCTTAACCCTTACCCAAACCCAAACTCTAAACCTAACTCTAATCGGAACCCTAACCCTAACCCTAACCCTAATCCTAACCCTAACCCTAACCATAACCCTAATCCTAGTCCTAACCCTAACCCTAAACCTAACCCAAACCCTAAACCTAACCCTAACCCTAACCCAAACCCTAACCCTAACCCTAACCCTAACCCTAACCCAAACCCTAACTGAAACACTTATCCTAAATCTAACCCTAACCCTCATGCTAACCCTAAACCTAATTCAAACTCAAACCCTAACCCTAATCCTAACCTTAACCCTAACCCTAACCCTAACCCTAACCCTAACCCTAAACCTAACCCAAAACATAAGCCAAACCGAAAACCTAACCCTAACCCTAACCGTAACCCTAATCCTAACCCTAACCCTAACCCTAATCCTAGTCCTAACCCTAACCCTAACCTTAACCCTTACCCAAACCCAAACTCTAAACCTAACTCTAATCGGAACCCTAACCCTAACCCTAATCCTAACCCTAACCCTAACCATAACCCTAATCCAACACCTCACCCTAACCCTAACTCTAACATAAACCCTAAACTAACCCTAACACTAAACCAAACTCAAACCCTAACCCTAACCCTAACTGTAACCCAAACCCTAACCTAACCCAAACCCAAACCGTAATCTTAACACAAACCCTAACCCAAACCCTAACCCTAACCCTCACCCAAACCCTAACCCTAACCATAACCCTAAACCAAACCATAAACCTAACCCTAACCCTAACCCTAACCCTAACCCAAACCCTAACCCTAAACCTAATCCTAACCCTAAACCTAACCCTATCACTAACCCTATTCCTAACCCTAACCCTAACCCAAACCCTAACACTAACCCTAACCTTAACCCTAAACCTAAATCAAATCCTAACCCTAACCTTAAACCTAACCCGTACCCAAACCCTAACCCTAACACTAAACCTAACTGAAACACTAATCCTAAACCTAACCCTAACCCTAATGCTAACCCTAAACCTAATTCAAACTAAAACCATAACCCTATTCCTAACCCGAACCCAAACCCTAAACCTAACCCTAAACCTAACCCAAAACATAACCCAAACCGAAACCCTAACCCTAACCATAACCCTAACCCTAACCCTAACCCTAACCCTAACCTTAACCCTTACCCAAACCCAAACTCTAAACCTAACTCTAATCGGAAACCTAACCCTAACCCCAATCCTTACCCTAACCCTAACCATAACCCTAATCCAACACCTCACCCTAACCCTAACTCTAACCCAAACCCTAACCTAACCCTAACTCTAAACCAAACCCAAACCCTAACCCTAACCCTAACTCTAACCCAAACCCCAATGTAAGCCTAAACCTAACCCTAACTCAAACCCTAACTCTAACACTAACCCAAACCCTAACACTAACCCTAACCCAAATCTTAACCCAAATAATAACCCTAATCCTAACCCTAACCCTAACCCTCATCCTTATCCTAACCCTAACCCTAACCCTAACCCTAACCCTAAACCTAAGTCTAACCCTAACCCTAACCCTAACCCTCACCCAAAACCTAACCCTAACCCTAACCCTAACCATAATCTTAACACTAACCATAACCCTAATACTAACCCAGATTCAAACCTAACACTAACCCAAAACCTAACCCTAACCCTAACCCTCACCCTAACCCAAAACCTAACCCTAACACTAATCCTAACCCTAATGCTAACCCTAAACCTAATTCAAACTCAAACCATAACCCTATTCCTAACCCGAACCCAAACCCTAACCCTAACCGTAAACGTAACCCAAAACATAACCCAAACCGAAACCGTAACCCTAAACCTAACCCTAACCCTAAACCCTAACCCTAAACATAACCCAAATCTAAACCCAAACCCTAACCCTAATCCTAACACTAACCCTAACACTAATCCTAGTCCTAACCCTAACCCTAACCCTAACCCTAACCCTAACCCTAACCCTAACCTTAACCGTTACCCAAACCCAAACTCTAAACCTAACTCTAATCGGAACCCTAACCCTAACCCTAATCCTAACCCTAACCCTAACCATAACCCTAATCCAACACCTCACCCTGACCCTAACTCTAACCCAACCCCTAACCTAACCCTAACTCTAAACCAAACCCAAACCCTAACCCTAACCCTAACTCTAACCCAAACCCCAATGTAAGCCTAAACCTAACCCTAACTCAAACCCTAACCCTA
>JAJHUQ010000061.1:1315000-1317500 GCA_035773235.1 Eospalax fontanierii | reverse complement strand
CCCTAACCCTAACCCTAACCATAATCTTAACGCTAACCATAACCCAAACACTAACCCAGATTCAAACCTAACCCTAACCCAAACTGTAAACCTAACCCTAAGCCTAACCCTAACCCAAACCCTAACCCTAACCCTAATCCTAACCCTAATGCTAACCCTAAACCTAACTCAAACTCAAACCCTAACCCTAAGCCTAACCCTAATCCAAACCCTAACCCAAAACATAACCCTAACTAATACCCTAACACTAACCCAACCTGAACGCAAACCATAACCCTAACACGAAACTTAACCGAAAACCTAAACCTAACCGTATTCCTAAACCAAACCCTAACCCTAACACTAACCCTAACCCCAACCCTAACACAAACGCTAACCCTAACCCTAACCCAAAACCTAAACCTAACCCTAAACCTAACCCTAACCCTAAAACAATCCCTAACCCTAACCCTAAACCTAAACTTAACCCCTAACCCCGAACCCCAAACCCTAACCCAAACCCTAACCCTAACCCTAACCCTAATCCTAGTCCTAACCCTAACCCTAACACTAACCCTAACCCTAACCCTAACCCTAACTCTAACCTAACACTAAACCTAACCCTAACTCAAACCCTAACTCTAACACTAACCCAAACCCTAAACCTAACCCTAACCCAAACCATAACCCAAATAATAACCCTAATCCTAACACTAACCCTAACCCTCAGCCTTATCCTAACCCTAACCCTAACCCTAACCTTAACCCTAACCCTAATTCTAACCCTAAACCTAATCCGAACAGAAAACCTAACCCTAACCCTAACCCTAACCATAATCTTAACACTACCCTAACCCTAACACTAACCCAGATTCAAACATAACCCTAACCCAAACCCTAACCCTAACCCTAACCCTAAACCAAAACCTAACCCTAACCCTAATCCTAACCATAATGCTAACCCTAAACCTAACTCAAACTGAAACCCTAATCCTAAGCCTAACCCTAACCCAAACCCTAAACCTAACCCTAACCCTAACCCTAACCCTAACCCTAACCCTAACTAAAACCCTAACACTAACCCAACCCGAACGCAAACCATAACCCTAACCCGAAACTTAACCGAAAACCTAAACCTAACCGTAATCCTAAACCAAACCCTAACCCTAACACTAAACCTAACCCTAACCCTAACCCTAACATTAACAATAAACCTAAACTTAACCCCTAACCCCTAACCCCAAACCCTAACCCAAACCCTAACCCTAACCCTAAATCAAACCCTAACCCTAACCCTAACCCAAACGCTTACCCTAACCCTAACCCTAAACCAAACCCTAACCCTAACCTTAACCCTAACCCTAATCCTAACCCAAACCCAAACCCTAACACAAAACCTAAGCCTAATCCACACCGAAACCGAAACAATAACCCTAAACGTAAACCTAACCCTAACCCTAACCCAAACTCAAACCCTAACCCTAAACGTAACCTTAATCCAAACCCTAAACCTAACCCTAACCCAAACCCAAACCCTAATCTTAACACAAACCCTAACCCTAATCCTAACCCTAACCCTAACCCAAACCCTAACCCTAACACTAACCCTAACCCAAACCCTAACCCTAACACTAAAACTAACCCTAGCCCTAACCCAAATCCTAAACCTAACCCTAATCCTAACCCTAATGCTAACCCTAAACCTAACCCTAACACTAACCCTAGGCCTAACCCTAACCCTACCCAAACCCTAACACTAACCCTAACCCTAACCCTAACCCTAACCGTATATCAAACACTAACCCTAACCCTAACCCGAAACCAAACCCTAACCCTAACCCTAACCCTAACTGAAACACTAATCCTAAACCTAACCCTAACCCTAATGCTAACCCTAAACCTAATTCAAACTCAAACCCTAACCCTAATCCTAACCCGAACCCAAACCCTAACCCAAATCTAAACCTAACCCAAAACATAACCAAAACCGAAACCCTAACCCTAACCCTAACCCTAACACTAACCCTAAACCTACCACTTACCGTAAACATAACCCAAACCTGAATCCAAACCCTAACCATAATCCTAACCCTAACCCTAACCCTAATCCAAGTCCTAACCCTAACCCTAACCCTAACCCTAACCCTAACCCTAACCTTAACCCTTACAAAACCCAAACTCTAAACCTAACTCTAATCGGAACCCTAACCCTAACCCTAATCCTAACCCTAACCCTAACCATAACACTAATCCAACACCTCACCCTAACACTAACTCTAACCCAAACCCAAACCTAACCCTAACTCTAAACCAAACCCAAACCTAACCCTAACCCTAACTCTAACCCAAACCGTAACCTAACCCTATACCTAACCCTAACTCAAACCCTAACTCTAACACTAACCCAAACCCTAACCCTAAACCTAACCCAAACCATAACCCAAATAATAACACTAATCCTAACCCTAACCCTAACCCCCATCCTTATCCTAACCCTAACCCTAACCCTAACCTTAACCCT
>JAJHUQ010000061.1:1310000-1312500 GCA_035773235.1 Eospalax fontanierii | reverse complement strand
CCCTAACCCTAACCCTAACTGTATATCCAACCCTAACCCTAACCCTAACTCGAACCCAAACCCTAACCCTAACCCAAACCCTAACTGAAACACTAATCCTAAACCTAACCCTAACCCTAATGCTAACCCTAACCTAATTCAAACTCAAACCATAACCCTAATCCTAACTCGAACCCAAAACCTAACCCTAACCATAAACCTAACCCAAAACATAACCCAAACCGAAACCCTAACCCTAACCCTAACCCTAACCCTAAACCCTAACCCTAAACCTAACCATAACACAAACCTAAACCCAAACCCTAACCCTAATCCTAACACTAACCCTAACCCTAATCCTAGTCCTAACCCTAACCCTAACCCTAACCCTAACCCTAACCTTAACCCTTACCCAAACCCAATCTCTAAACCTAACTCTAATCGGAACCCTAACCCTAACCCTAATCCTAACCCTAACCCTAACCATAACCCTAATCCAACACCTCACCCTAACCCTAACTCTAACCCAAACCCTAACCTAACCCTAACTCTAAACCAAACCCAAACCCTAACCCTCACCCTAACTCTAACATAAACCCCAATGTAAGCCTAAGCCTAACCCTAACTCAAACCCTAACTCTAACACTAACCCAAACCCTAACACTAACCCTAACCCAAACCATAACCCAAATAATAACCCTAATCCTAACCCTAACCCTAAACCTCATCCTTTTCCTAACCTTAACCCTAACCCTAACCCTAACCCTAACCCTAATTCTAACCCTAACCCTAACCCTAACCCTAACCCAAAACCTAACCCTAACCCTAACCCTAACCATAATCTTAACGCTAACCATAACCCTAACACTAACCCAGATTCAAACCTAACCCTAACCCAAACCGTAAACCTAACCCTAAGCCTAACCCTAACCCAAACCCTAACCCTAACACTAATCCTAACCCTAATGCTAACCCTAAACCTAACTCAAACTCAAACCCTAACCCTAAGCCTAACCCTAATCCAAACCCTAACCCTAACCCTAACCCTAACTAATACCCTAACACTAACCCAACCTGAACGCAAACCATAACCCTAACACGAAACTTAACCGAAAACCTAAACCTAACCGTATTCCTAAACCAAACCCTAACCCTAACACTAACCCTAACCCCAACCCTAACACAAACGCTAACCCTAACCCTAACCCAAAACCTAAACCTAACCCTAAACCTAACCCTAACCCTAAAACAATCCCTAACCCTAACCCTAAACCTAAACTTAACCCCTAACCCCGAACCCCAAACCCTAACCCAAACCCTAACCCTAACCATAACCCTAATCCTAGTCCTAACCCTAACCCTAACCCTAACCCAAACCCTAACCCTAACCCTAACCCTAACCCAAACCCTAACCCTAACCCTAACCCTAACCCTAACCGAAACCCTAACTGAAACACTTATCCTAAATCTAACCCTAACCCTCATGCTAACCCTAAACCTAATTCAAACTCAAACCCTAACACTAATCCTAACCTTAACCCTAACCCTAACCCTAACCCTAACCCTAACCCTAAACCTAACCCAAAACATAAGCCAAACCGAAAACCTAACCCTAACCCTAACCGTAACCCTAACCCTAACCCTAATCCTAGTCCTAACCCTAACCCTAACCTTAACCCTTACCCAAACCCAAACTCTAAACCTAACTCTAATCGGAACCCTAACCCTAACCCTAATCCTAACCCTAACCCTAACCATAACCCTAATCCAACACCTCACCCTAACCCTAACTCTAACATAAACCCTAAACTAACCCTAACACTAAACCAAACTCAAACCCTAACCCTAACCCTAACTGTAACCCAAACCCTAACCTAACCCAAACCCAAACCGTAATCTTAACACAAACCCTAACCCTAACCCAAACCCTAACCCTAACCCTCACCCAAACCCTAACCCTAACCATAACCCTAAACCAAACCATAAACCTAACCCTAACCCTAACCCTAACCCTAACCCAAACCCTAACCCTAAACCTAATCCTAACCCTAAACCTAACCCTATCACTAACCCTATTCCTAACCCTAACCCTAACCCAAACCCTAACACTAACCCTAACCTTAACCCTAAACCTAAATCAAATCCTAACCCTAACCTTAAACCTAACCCGTACCCAAACCCTAACCCTAACACTAAACCTAACTGAAACACTAATCCTAAACCTAACCCTAACCCTAATGCTAACCCTAAACCTAATTCAAACTAAAACCATAACCCTATTCCTAACCCGAACCCAAACCCTAAACCTAACCCTAAACCTAACCCAAAACATAACCCAAACCGAAACCCTAACCCTAACCATAACCCTAACCCTAACCCTAACCCTAACCCTAACCTTAACCCTTACCCAAACCCAAACTCTAAACCTAACTCTAATCGGAAACCTAACCCTAACCCCAATCCTTACCCTAACCCTAACCATAACCCTAATCCAACACCTCACCCTAACCCTAACTCTAAC
>JAJHUQ010000061.1:1287500-1290000 GCA_035773235.1 Eospalax fontanierii | reverse complement strand
AACCCAAACCGTAATCTTAACACAAACCCTAACCCTAACCCTAACCCTAACCCTAACCCTCACCCAAACCCTAACCCTAACCATAACCCTAAACCAAACCATAAACCCAACCCTAACCCTAACCCTAACCCTAACCCAAACCCTAACCCTAAACCTAATCCTAACCCTAAACCTAACCCTATCACTAACCCTAACCCTAACCCTAACCCTAATCCTAACCCAAACCCAAACCCTAACACGATACCTAAGCCTAATCCACACCGAAACCGAAACAATAACCCTAAACGTAAACCTAACCCTAACCCTAACCCAAACCCAAACCCTAACCCTAAACGTAACCTTAATCCAAAACCTAAACCTAACCCTAACCCAAACCCAAACCCTAATCTTAACACAAACCCTAACCCTAATCCTAACCCTAACCCTAACCCAAACACTAACCCTAACACTAACCCTAACCCTAACCCAAACCCTAACCCTAACACTAAAACTAACCCTAGCCCTAACCCAAATCCTAAACCTAACCCTAATCCTAACCCTAATGCTAACCCTAAACCTAATCCTAACACTAACCCTAGGCCTAACCCTAACCCTACCCAAACCCTAACACTAATCCTAACCCTAACCCTAACCCTAACTGCATATCCAACCCTAACCCTAACCCTAACTCGAACCCACACCCTAACCCTAACCCTAACCCTAACTGAAACACTAATCCTAAACCTAACCCTAACCCTAATGCTAACCCTAACCTAATTCAAACTCAAACCATAACCCTAATCCTAACCCGAACCCAAAACCTAACCCTAAACATAAACCTAACCCAAAACATAACCCAAACCGAAACCCTAACCCTAACCCTAACCCTAACCCTAAACCCTAACCCTAAACCTAACCATAACACAAACCTAAACCCAAACCCTAACCCTAATCCTAACACTAACCCTAACCCTAATCCTAGTCCTAACCCTAACCCTAACCCTAACCCTAACCCTAACCTTAACCCTTACCCAAACCCAATCTCTAAACCTAACTCTAATCGGAACCCTAACCCTAACCCTAATCCTAACCCTAACCCTAACCATAACCCTAATCCAACACCTCACCCTAACCCTAACTCTAACCCAAACCCTAACCTAACCCTAACTCTAAACCAAACCCAAACCCTAACCCTCACCCTAACTCTAACATAAACCCCAATGTAAGCCTAAGCCTAACCCTAACTCAAACCCTAACTCTAACACTAACCCAAACCCTAACACTAACCCTAACCCAAACCATAACCCAAATAATAACCCTAATCCTAACCCTAACCCTAAACCTCATCCTTTTCCTAACCTTAACCCTAACCCTAACCCTAACCCTAACCCTAATTCTAACCCTAACCCTAACCCTAACCCTAACCCAAAACCTAACCCTAACCCTAACCCTAACCATAATCTTAACGCTAACCATAACCCTAACACTAACCCAGATTCAAACCTAACCCTAACCCAAACCGTAAACCTAACCCTAAGCCTAACCCTAACCCAAACCCTAACCCTAACACTAATCCTAACCCTAATGCTAACCCTAAACCTAACTCAAACTCAAACCCTAACCCTAAGCCTAACCCTAATCCAAACCCTAACCCTAACCCTAACCCTAACTAATACCCTAACACTAACCCAACCTGAACGCAAACCATAACCCTAACACGAAACTTAACCGAAAACCTAAACCTAACCGTATTCCTAAACCAAACCCTAACCCTAACACTAACCCTAACCCCAACCCTAACACAAACGCTAACCCTAACCCTAACCCAAAACCTAACCCTAACCCTAACCCTAACCCTAACCCTAACCCCAAACCCTAACCCAAACCCTAACCCTAACCATAACCCTAATCCTAGTCCTAACCCTAACCCTAACCCTAACCCAAACCCTAACCCTAACCCTAACCCTAACCCAAACCCTAACCCTAACCCTAACCCTAACCCTAACCGAAACCCTAACTGAAACACTTATCCTAAATCTAACCCTAACCCTCATGCTAACCCTAAACCTAATTCAAACTCAAACCCTAACACTAATCCTAACCTTAACCCTAACCCTAACCCTAACCCTAACCCTAACCCTAAACCTAACCCAAAACATAAGCCAAACCGAAAACCTAACCCTAACCCTAACCGTAACCCTAATCCTAACCCTAACCCTAACCCTAATCCTAGTCCTAACCCTAACCCTAACCTTAACCCTTACCCAAACCCAAACTCTAAACCTAACTCTAATCGGAACCCTAACCCTAACCCTAATCCTAACCCTAACCCTAACCATAACCCTAATCCAACACCTCACCCTAACCCTAACTCTAACCTAAACCCTAACCTAACCCTAACACTAAACCAAACCCAAACCCTAACCCTAACCCTAACTGTAACCCAAACCCTAACCTAACCCAAACCCAAACCGTAATCTTAACACAAACCATAACCCTAACCCTAACCCTAACCCTAACC
>JAJHUQ010000061.1:1267500-1277500 GCA_035773235.1 Eospalax fontanierii | reverse complement strand
GTACCCAAACCCTAACCCTAACACTAAACCTAACTGAAACACTAATCCTAAACCTAACCCTAACCCTAATGCTAACCCTAAACCTAATTCAAACTAAAACCATAACCCTATTCCTAACCCGAAACCAAACCCTAAACCTTACCCAAAACATAACCCAAACCGAAACCCTAACCCTAACCGTAACCCTAACCCTAACCCTAAACCCTAACCCTAACACTAACCCTAACCATAACCCAAACCTAAACCCAAACCCTAACCCTAAAACTAACACTAACCCTAACCCTAATCCTAGTCCTAAACCTAACCCTAACCCTAACCCTAACCCAAACCCTAACAGTAACCCTAACCTTAACCCTAACCATAAATCAAACCCTAACCCTAACCCTAAACCTAACCCGGACCCACACCCTAACCCTAACACTAAGCCTAACTGAAACACTAATCCTAAACCTAACCCCAACCCCAAGGCTAACCCCAAACCTAATGCAAACCCAATCCATAACCCTATTCCTAACCCGAACCCAAACCCTAACCCTAACCATAAACCTAACCCAAAACATAACCCAAACCGAAACCCTAACCCTAACCCTAACCCTAACCCTAAACCCTAATTCTAACCCTAAACCTAATCCTAACAGAAAACCTAACCCTAACCCTAACCCTAACCATAATCTTAACACTAACCCTAACCCTAACACTAACCCAGATTCAAACCTAACCCTAACCCAAACCCTAACCCTAACCCTAACCCTAACCCAAAACCTAACCCTAACCCTAATCCTAACCATAATGCTAACCCTAAACCTAACTCAAACTGAAACCCTAACCCTAAGCCTAACCCTAACCCAAACCCTAAACCTAACCCTAACCTTAACCCTAACCCTAACTAAAACCCTAACACTAACCCAACCCGAACGCAAACCCTAACCCTAACCCGAAACTTAACCGAAAACCTAAACCTAACCGTAATCCTAAACCAAACCCTAACCCTAACACTAAACCTAACCCTAACCCTAACCCTAACATTAACAATAAACCTAAACTTAACCTCTAACCCCTAACCCCAAACCCTAACCCAAACCCTAACCCTAATCCTAACACTAACCCTAACCCTAATCCTAGTCCTAACCCTAACCCTAACCCTAACCCTTACCCTAACCTTAACCCTTACCCAAACCCAATCTCTAAACCTAACTCTAATCGGAAACCTAACCCTAACCCTAATCCTAACCCTAACCCTAACCATAACCCTAATCCAACACCTCACCCTAACCCTAACTCTAACCCAAACCCTAACCTAACCCTAACTCTAAACCAAACCCAAACCCTAACCCTCACCCTAACTCTAACATAAACCCCAATGTAAGCCTAAGCCTAACCCTAACTCAAACCCTAACTCTAACACTAACCCAAACCCTAACACTAACCCTAACCCAAACCATAACCCAAATAATAACCCTAATCCTAATCCTAACCCTAAACCTCATCCTTTTCCTAACCTTAACCCTAACCCTAACCCTAACCCTAACCCTAAATCTAACCCTAACCCTAACCCTAACCCTAACCCAAAACCTAACCCTAACCCTAACCCTAACCATAATCTTAACGCTAACCATAACCCTAACACTAACCCAGATTCAAACCTAACCCTAACCCAAACCGTAAACCTAACCCTAAGCCTAACCCTAACCCAAACCCTAACCCTAACCCTAATCCTAACCCTAATGCTAACCCTAAACCTAACTCAAACTCAAACCCTAACCCTAAGCCTAACCCTAATCCAAACCCTAACCCTAACCCTAACCCTAACTAATACCCTAACACTAACCCAACCTGAACGCAAACCATAACCCTAACACGAAACTTAACCGAAAACCTAAACCTAACCGTATTCCTAAACCAAACCCTAACCCTAACACTAACCCTAACCCCAACCCTAACACAAACGCTAACCCTAACCCTAACCCAAAACCTAAACCTAACCCTAAACCTAACCCTAACCCTAAAACAATCCCTAACCCTAACCCTAAACCTAAACTTAACCCCTAACCCCGAACCCCAAACCCTAACCCAAACCCTAACCCTAACCCTAACCCTAATCCTAGTCCTAACCCTAACCCTAACACTAACCCTAACCCTAACCCTAACCCTAACTCTAACCTAACACTAAACCTAACCCTAACTCAAACCCTAACTCTAACACTAACCCAAACCCTAAACCTAACCCTAACCCAAACCATAACCCAAATAATAACCCTAATCCTAACACTAAACCTAACCCTCAGCCTTATCCTAACCCTATCCCTAACCGTAACCTTAACCCTAACCCTAATTCTAACCCTAAACCTAATCCTAACAGAAAACCTAACCCTAACCCTAACCCTAACCATAATCTTAACACTACCCTAACCCTAACACTAACCCAGATTCAAACATAACCCTAACCCAAACCCTAACCCTAACCCTAACCCTAAACCAAAACCTAACCCTAACCCTAATCCTAACCATAATGCTAACCCTAAACCTAACTCAAACTGAAACCCTAATCCTAAGCCTAACCCTAACCCAAACCCTAAACCTAACCCTAACCCTAACCCTAACCCTAACCCTAACCCTAACTAAAACCCTAACACTAACCCAACCCGAACGCAAACCATAACCCTAACCCGAAACTTAACCGAAAACCTAAACCTAACCGTAATCCTAAACCAAACCCTAACCCTAACACTAAACCTAACCCTAACCCTAACCCTAACATTAACAATAAACCTAAACTTAACCCCTAACCCCTAACCCCAAACCCTAACCCAAACCCTAAACCTAACCCTAAATCAAACCCTAACCCTAACCCTAACCCAAACGCTTACCCTAACCCTAACCCTAAACCAAACCCTAACCCTAACCTTAACCCTAACCCTAATCCTAACCCAAACCCAAACCCTAACACGAAACCTAAGCCTAATCCACACCGAAACCGAAACAATAACCCTAAACGTAAACCTAACCCTAACCCGAACCCAAACCCAAACCCTAACCCTAAACGTAACCTTAATCCAAACCCTAAACCTAACCCTAACCCAAACCCAAACCCTAATCTTAACACAAACCCTAACCCTAATCCTAACCCTAACCCTAACCCAAACCCTAACCCTAACACTAACCCTAACCCAAACCCTAACCCTAACACTAAAACTAACCCTAGCCCTAACCCAAATCCTAAACCTAACCCTAATCCTAACCCTAATGCTAACCCTAAACCTAACCCTAACACTAACCCTAGGCCTAACCCTAACCCTACCCAAACCCTAACACTAACCCTAACCCTAACCCTAACCCTAACCCTAACCGTATATCAAACACTAACCCTAACCCTAACCCGAAACCAAACCCTAACCCTAACCCTAACCCTAACTGAAACACTAATCCTAAACCTAACCCTAACCCTAATGCTAACCCTAAACCTAATTCAAACTCAAACCCTAACCCTAATCCTAACCCGAACCCAAACCCTAACCCAAATCTAAACCTAACCCAAAACATAACCAAAACCGAAACCCTAACCCTAACCCTAACCCTAACACTAACCCTAAACCTACCACTTACCGTAAACATAACCCAAACCTGAATCCAAACCCTAACCATAATCCTAACCCTAACCCTAACCCTAATCCAAGTCCTAACCCTAACCCTAACCCTAACCCTAACCCTAACCTTAACCCTTACAAAACCCAAACTCTAAACCTAACTCTAATCGGAACCCTAACCCTAACCCTAATCCTAACCCTAACCCTAACCGTAACACTAATCCAACACCTCACCCTAACACTAACTCTAACCCAAACCCAAACCTAACCCTAACTCTAAACCAAACCCAAACCTAACCCTAACCCTAACTCTAACCCAAACCGTAACCTAACCCTATACCTAACCCTAACTCAAACCCTAACTCTAACACTAACCCAAACCCTAACCCTAAACCTAACCCAAACCATAACCCAAATAATAACACTAATCCTAACCCTAACCCTAACCCCCATCCTTATCCTAACCCTAACCCTAACCCTAACCTTAACCCTAACCCTAATTCTAACCCTAACCCTAACCAGACCCTAACCCTAACCCTAACCCTAACCCAAACCCTAACCCTAACCTTAACCCTAACCCTAACCCAAACCCTAACCCTAACGCTAATCCTAACCCTAATGCTAACCCTAAACCTAACCCTAACACTAACCCTACTCCTAACCGTAACCCTAAACCAAACCCTAACACTAACCCTAACCCTAACCTTAACCCTAAATCAAACCCTAACCCTAACCCTAACCCGAACCCAAACCCTAATCCTAACCCTAACCCTAACTGAAACACTTATCCTAAACCTAACCCTAACCCTAATGCTAACCCTAAACCTAATTCAAACTCAAACCCTAACCCTAAACCTAACCCAACCCAAACCCTAACCCTAACCCTAAAACTAACCCAAAACATAACCAAAACCGAAACCGTAACCCTAACCCTAACCCTAACCCTAATCCTAACGCTAACCATAACCCTAACCCTAACCGTAACCCTAACCCTAAACCAACCCCTAACCCTCACCATAACTCTAACCCAAATCCGACTCTAACCCTAACCCTAACCCAAATCCTAATCCGAACCCTAACCCTAATCCAAACCCTAACCCAAACCCAAACCCTAAACCTAACCCTAAAGCTAAACCTAACCATAACCCTAACCCTAACCCTAATGCTAAACCTAACCATAACCCTAACTCTAACCCTAACCCTAACCCTAACCCAAACCCTAACCCTAACCCTAACCCTAACACTAACCCTAACCCAAACCGTAACCCTAACCCTAATCCTAGCCCTAATGCTAACCCTAAACCTAACCCTAACACTAACCCTAGTCTTAACCCTAACCCTAACCCAAACCCTAACAAAAACCCTAACCCTAACCCTAAACCTAAATCAAAACCTAAACCTAACCCTAACCCTAACCCGAACCCAAACCCTAACCCTAACCCTAACCCTAACTGAAACACTAATCCTAACCCCAACCCCAACCCTAATGCTAACCCTAAACCTAATTCCAACTCAAACCCTAAACCTAACCCTAAACCTAACCCAAAATATAACCCAAACCGAAACCTTAACCTTAAACCTCACCCTAACCCTAAACCCTAACCCTAACACTTTCCCTAACCATAACCCAAACCTAAAACCAAACCCTAACCCTAATCCTAACCCTAACCCTAGCCCTGAACCTAGTCCTAACCCTAACCCTAACCCTAACCCTAAACCTAACCTTAACCCTTACACAAACCCAAACTCTAAACCTAACTCTAATCGGAACCCTAACCCTAACCCTAAACCTAATCCTAACCCTAACCCTAACCATAACCCTAATCCTAGTCCTAACCCTAACCCTAACCCTAACCCAAACCCTAACCCTAACCCTAACCCTAACCCAAACCCTAACCCTAACCCTAACCCTAACCCTAACCGAAACCCTAACTGAAACACTTATCCTAAATCTAACCCTAACCCTCATGCTAACCCTAAACCTAATTCAAACTCAAACCCTAACACTAATCCTAACCTTAACCCTAACCCTAACCCTAACCCTAACCCTAACCCTAAACCTAACCCAAAACATAAGCCAAACCGAAAACCTAACCCTAACCCTAACCGTAACCCTAATCCTAACCCTAACCCTAACCCTAATCCTAGTCCTAACCCTAACCCTAACCTTAACCCTTACCCAAACCCAAACTCTAAACCTAACTCTAATCGGAACCCTAACCCTAACCCTAATCCTAACCCTAACCCTAACCATAACCCTAATCCAACACCTCACCCTAACCCTAACCCTAACCCAAACCCTAACCCTAAACCAAACCCAAACCCTAACCCTAACCCTAACTGTAACCCAAACCCTAACCTAACCCAAACCAAACCGTAATCTTAACACAAACCCTAACCCTAACCCTAACCCTAACCCTAACCCTCACCCAAACCCTAACCCTAACCATAACCCTAAACCAAACCATAAACCCAACCCTAACCCTAACCCTAACCCTAACCCAAACCCTAACCCTAAACCTAATCCTAACCCTAAACCTAACCCTATCACTAACCCTATTCCTAAACCTAACCCTAACCCAAACCCTAACACTAACCCTAACCTTAACCCTAACCCTAAATCAAACCCTAACCCTAACCCTAAACCTAACCCGTACCCAAACCCTAACCCTAACACTAAACCTAACTGAAACACTAATCCTAAACCTAACCCTAACCCTAATGCTAACCCTAAACATAATTCAAACTAAAACCATAACCCTATTCCTAACCCGAAACCAAACCCTAAACCTTACCCAAAACATAACCCAAACCGAAACCCTAACCCTAACCATAACCCTAACCCTAACCCTAAACCCTAACCCTAACACTAACCCTAACCATAACCCAAACCTAAACCCAAACCCTAACCCTAAAACTAACACTAACCCTAACCCTAATCCTAGTCCTAAACCTAACCCTAACCCTAACCCTAACCCTAACCCTAACCTTAACCCTTACCCAAACCCAAACTCTAAACCTAACTCTAATCGGAACCCTAATCCTTACCCTAACCCTAACCATAACCCTAATCCAACACCTCACCCTAACCCTAACTCTAACCCAAACCCTAACCTAACCCTAACTCTAAACCAAACCCAAACCCTAACCCTAACCCTAACTCTAACCCAAACCCCAATGTAAGCCTAAACCTAACCCTAACTCAAACCCTAACTCTAACACTAACCCAAACCCTAACACTAACCCTAACCCAAATCTTAACCCAAATAATAACCCTAATCCTAACCCTAACCCTAACCCTCATCCTTATCCTAACCCTAACCCTAACCCTAACCCTAACCCTAACCCTAAACCTAAGTCTAACCCTAACCCTAACCCTAACCCTCACCCAAAACCTAACCCTAACCCTAACCCTAACCATAATCTTAACACTAACCCTAACCCTAACACTAACCCAGATTCAAACCTAACCCTAACCCAAACCCTAACCCTAACCAACCCTAACCCAAAACCTAACCCTAAACCTAATCCTAACCATAATGCTAACCCTAAACCTTACTCAAACCCAAACGCTAACCCTAAGCCTAACCCCAACCCTAACCCTAAACCAAACCCTAACCCTAACCTTAACCCTAACCCTAATCCTAACCCAACCCCAAACCCTAACACGAAACCTAAGCCTAATCCACACCGAAACCGAAACAATAACCCTAAACGTAAACCTAACCCTAACCCTAACCCAAACCCAAACCCTAACCCTAAACGTAACCTTAATCCAAACCCTAAACCTAACTCTAACCCAAACACAAACCCTAATCTTAACACAAACCCTAACCCTAATCCTAACCCTAACCCTAACCCAAACCCTAACCCTAACCCTCATCCTTATCCTAACCCTAACCCTAACCCTAACCCTAACCCTAAACCTAAGTCTAACCGTAACCCTAACCCTAACCCTCACCCAAAACCTAACCCTAACCCTAACCCTAACCATAATCTTAACACTAACCCTAACCCTAACACTAACCCAGATTCAAACCTAACCCTAACCCAAACCCTAACCCTAACCCTAACCCTAACCCAAAACCTAACCCTAACCCTAATCCTAACCATAATGCTAACCCTAAACCTAACTCAAACTCAAACCCTAACCCTAAGCCTAAACCCAACCCTAACCCTAAACCAAACCCTAACCCTAAGCTTAACCCTAACCCTAATCCTAACCCAAACCCAAACCCTAACACGAAACCTAAGCCTAATCCACACCGAAACCGAAAAAATAACCCTAAACGTAAACCTAACCCTAACCCTAACCCAAACCCAAACCCTAACCCTAAACGTAACGTTAATCCAAACCCTAAACCTAACCCTAACCCAAACACAAACCCTAATCTTAACACAAACCCTAACCCTAATCCTAACCCTAACCCTAACCCAAACCCTAACCCTAACCCTAACCCTAACCCAAACCCTAACCCTAACACTAAAACTAACCCTAGCCCTAACCCAAATCCTAAACCTAACCCTAATCCTAACCCTAATGCTAACCCTAAACCTAACCCTAACACTAACCCTAGGCCTAACCCTAACCCTACCCAAACCCTAACACTAACCCTAACCCTAACCCTAACCCTAACCGTATATCAAACCCAACCCTAACCCTAACCCGAACCCAAACCCTAACCCTAACCCTAACCCTAACTGAAACACTAATCCTAAACCTAGCCCTAAACCTAATGCTAACCCTTAACCTAATCAAAACTCATACCCTAACCCTAATCCCAACCCGAACCCAAACCCTAACCCTAACCCTAAACCTAACCCAAAACATAACCAAAACCGAAACCCTAACCCTAACCCTAACACTTAGCCTAAACATAACCCAAACCTAAATCCAAACCCTAACCATAATCCTAACCCTAACCCTAACCCTAATCCAAGTCCTAACCCTAACCCAAACCCTAACCCTAACCCTAAACTTAACCCTTACAAAACCCAAACTCTAAACCTAACTCTAATCGGAACCCTAACCCTAACTCTAATCCTAACCCTAACCCTAACCATAACACTAATCCAACACCTCACCCTAACACTAACTCTAACCAAAACCCAAACCTAACCCTAACTCTAAACCAAACCCAAACCTAACCCTAACCCTAACTCTAACCCAAACCGTAACCTAACCCTATACCTAACCCTAACTCAAACCCTAACTCTAACACTAACCCAAACCCTAACCCTAACCCTAACCCAAACCATAACCCAAATAATAACACTAATCCTAATCCTAACCCTAACCCTCATCCTTATTCTAACCCTAACCCTAACCCTTAACCTAACCCTAACCCTATTTCTAACCCTAACCTTAACCCTAACCCTAACCCTAACCCTAACCCAAACCCAAACCCTGATCTTAACACAAACCCTAACCCCAAACCTAACCCTAACCCTAACCAGACACTGAACCTAACCCTAACCCTAACCCAAACCCTAACCCTAACCCTAACCCTAACCCTAACCCAAACCCTAACCCTAACGCTAATCCTAACCCTAATGCTAACCCTAAACCTAACCCTAACACTAACCCTACTCCTAACCGTAACCCTAACACAAACCCTAACACTAACCCTAACGCTAATCTTAACCCTAAATCAAACACTAACAATAACCCTAACCCGAACCCAAACCCTAACCCTAACCCTAACCCTAACTGAAACACTTATCCTAAACCTAACCCTAACCCTAATGCTAACCCTAACCCTAATCCTAACCCAACCCAAACCCTAACCCTACCCTAAAACTAACCCAAAACATAACCAAAACCGAAACCGTAACCCTAACCCTAACCCTAACCCTAATCCTAACCCTAACCATAACCCTAACCCTAACCGTAACCCTAACCCTAAACCAACCCCTAACCCTCACCATAACTCTAACCCAAATCCGACTCTAACCCTAACCCTAACCCAAATCCTAACCCGAACCCTAACCCTAACCCTAACCCAAACCCTAACCCAAACCCAAACCCTAACCCTAACCCTAAAGCTAACCCTAACCATAACCCTAACCCTAACCCTAATGCTAAACCTAACCATAACCCTAACTCTAACCCTAACCCTAACCCTAACCCTAACCCTAACCCTAACCCTAACCCTAACCATAACCCTAACTCTAACCCTAACCCTAACCCAAACCCTAACCCTAACCCTAACCCTAACCCTATCCCTAACCCTAACCCTAACACAAACCATAACCCTAACCCTAATCCTAGCCCTAATGCTAACCCTAAACCTAACCCTAACACTAACCCTAGTCTTAACCCTAACCCTAACCCAAACCCTAACAAAAACTCTAACCCTAACCCTAACCCTAAATCAAAACCTAAACCTAACCCTAACCCTAACCCGAACTCAAAC
>JAJHUQ010000061.1:1252500-1257500 GCA_035773235.1 Eospalax fontanierii | reverse complement strand
AACCTAGTCCTAACCCTAACCCTAACCCTAACCCTAAACCTAACCTTAACCCTTACCCAAACCCAAACTCTAAACCTAACTCTAATCGGAACCCTAACCCTAACCCTAATCGTAACCCTAACCCTAACCATAACCCTAATCCTAGTCCTAACCCTAACCCTAACCCTAACCCACACCCTAACCCCAACCCTAACCCTAACCCAAACCCTAACCCTAACCCTAACCCTAACCCTAACCGAATCCCTAACTGAAACACTTATCCTAAATCTAACCCTAACCCTCATGCTAACCCTAAACCTAATTCAAACTCAAACCCTAACCCTAATCCTAACCTTAACCCTAACCCTAACCCTAACCCTAACCCTAACCCTAACCCTAAACCTAACCCAAAACATAAGCCAAACCGAAAACCTAACCCTAACCCTAACCGTAACCCTAATCCTAACCCTAACCCTAACCCTAATCCTAGTCCTAACCCTAACCCTAACCTTAACCCTTACCCAAACCCAAACTCTAAACCTAACTCTAATCGGAACCCTAACCCTAACCCTAATCCTAACCCTAACCCTAACCATAAACCTAATCCAACACCTCACCCTAACCCTAACTCTAACCTAAACCCTAACCTAACCCTAACACTAAACCAAACCCAAACCCTTACCCTTACCCTAACTGTAACCCAAACCCTAACCTAACCCAAACCCAAACCGTAATCTTAAGACAAACCCTAACCCTAACCCTAACCCTAACCCTCACCCAAACCCTAACCCTAACCATAACCCTAAACCAAACCATAAACCCAACCCTAACCCTAACCCTAACCCTAACCCTAAACCTAATCCTAACCCTAAACCTAACCCTATCACTAACCCTATTCCTAACCCTAACCCTAACCCAAACCCTAACACTAACCCTAACCTTAACCCTAACCCTAAATCAAACCCTAACCCTAACCCTAAACCTAACCCGTACCCAAACCCTAACCCTAACACTAAACCTAACTGAAACACTAATCCTAAACCTAACCCTAACCCTAATGCTAACCCTAAACCTAATTCAAACTAAAACCATAACCCTATTCCGAACCCGAACCCAAACCCTAAACCTAACCCAAAACATAACCCAAACCGAAACCCTAACCCTAACCGTAACCCTAACCCTAACCCTAAACCCTAACCCTAACACTAACCCTAACCATAACCCAAACCTAAACCCAAACCCTAACCCTAAAACTAACACTAACCCTAACCCTAATCCTAGTCCTAAACCTAACCCTAACCCTAACCCTAACCCTAAACCTAACCCTAACCTTAACCCTTACCCAAACCCAAACTCTAAACCTAACTCTAATCGGAACCCTAACCCTAACCCTAATCCTTACCCTAACCCTAACCATAACCCTAATCCAACACCTCACCCTAACCCTAACTCTAACCCAAACCCTAACCTAACCCTAACTCCAAACCAAACCCAAACCCTAACCCTAACCCTAACTCTAACCCAAACCCCAATGTAAGCCTAAACCTAACCCTAACTCAAACCCTAACTCTAACACTAACCCAAATCCTAACACTAACCCTAACCCAAATCTTAACCCAAATAATAACCCTAATCCTAACCCTAACCCTAACCCTCATCCTTATCCTAACCCTAACCCTAACCCTAACCCTAACCCTAACCCTAAACCTAAGTCTAACCCTAACCCTAACCCTAACCCTCACCCAAAACCTAACCCTAACCCTAACCCTAACCATAATCTTAACACTAACCCTAACCCTAACACTAACCCAGATTCAAACCTAAACCTAACCCAAACCCTAACCCTAACCCTAACCCTAACCCAAAACCTAACTCTAACCCTAATCCTAACCATAATGCTAACCCTAAACCTAACTCAAACCCAAACCCTAACCCTAAGCCTAACCCCAACCCTAACCCTAAACCAAACCCTAACCCTAACCTTAACCCTAACCCTAATCCTAACCCAAACCCAAACCCTAACACGAAACCTAAGCCTAATCCACACCGAAACCGAAACAATAACCCTAAACGTAAACCTAACCCTAACCCTAACCCAAACCCAAACCCTAACCCTAAACGTAACCTTAATCCAAACCCTAAACCTAACCCTAACCCAAACACAAACCCTAATCTTAACCCAAACCCTAACCCTAATCCTAACCCTAACCCTAACCCAAACCCTAACCCTAACCCTCATCCTTATCCTAACCCTAACCCTAACCCTAACCCTAACCCTAAACCTAAGTCTAACCCTAACCCTAACCCTAACCCTCACCCAAAACCTAACCCTAACCCTAACCCTAACCATAAACCTAACACTAACCCTAACCCTAACAGTAACCCAGATTCAAACCTAACCCTAACCCAAACCCTAACCCTAACCCTAACCCTAACCCAAAACCTAACCCTAACCCTAATCCTAACCATAATGCTACCCCTATACCTAACTCAAACTCAAACCCTTACCCTAAGCCTAACCCCAACCCTAACCCTAAACCAAATCCTAACCCTAACCTTAACCCTAACCCTAATCCTAACCCAAACCCAAACCCTAACACGAAACCTAAGCCAAATCCACACCGAAACCGAAACAATAACCCTAAACGTAAACCTAACCCTAACCCTAACCCAAACCCAAAATCTAACCCTAAACGTAACCTTAATCCAAACCCTAAACCTAACCCTAACCCAAACACAAACCCTAATCTTAACACAAACCCTAACCCTAATCCTAACCCTAACCCTAACCCAAACCCTAACCCTAACCCTAACCCTAACCCAAACCCTAAGCCTAACACTAAAACTAACCCTAGCCCTAAACCAAATCCTAAACCTAACCCTAATCCTACCCCTAATGCTAACCCTAAACCTCTCCCTTACACTAACCCTAGGCCTAACCCTAACCCTACCCAAACCCTAACACTAACCCTAACCCTAACCCTAACCCTAACCGTATATCAAACCCTAACCCTAACCCTAACCCGAACCCAAACCCTAACCCTAACCCTAACCCTAACTGAAACACTAATCCTAAACCTAACCCTAACCCTAATGCTAACCCTAAACCTAATTCAAACTCATACCCTAACCCTAATCCTAACCCGAACCCAAACCCTAACCCTAACCCTAAACCTAACCCAAAACATAACCAAAACCGAAACCCTAACCCTAACCCTAACCCGAAACCCTAACCCTAACACTTAGCCTAAACATAACCCAAACCAAAATCCAAACCCTAACCATAATCCTAACCCTAACCCTAACCCTAATCCAAGTCCTAACCCTAACCCAAACCCTAACCCTAACCCTAAACTTAACCCTTACAAAACCCAAACTCTAAACCTAACTCTAATCGGAACCCTAACCCTAACTCTAATCCTAACCCTAACCCTAACCATAACACTAATCCAACACCTCACCCTAACACTAACTCTAACCAAAACCCAAACCTAACCCTAACTCTAAACCAAACCCAAACCTAACCCTAACCCTAACTCTAACCCAAACCGTAACCTAACCCTATACCTAACCCTAACTCAAACCCTAACTCTAACACTAACCCAAACCCTAACCCTAACCCTAACCCAAACCATAACCCAAATAATAACACTAATCCTAATCATAACCATAACCCTCATCCTTATCCTAACCCTAACCCTAACCCTAACCTTAACCCTAACCCTAATTCTAACCCTAACCCTAACCCTAACCCTAACCCTAACCCAAACCCAAACCCTGATCTTAACACAAACCCTAACCCTAATCCTAACCCTAACCCTAACCAGACACTGAACCTAACCCTAACCCTAACCCAAACCCTAACCCTAACCCTAACCCTAACCCTAACCCAAACCCTAACCCTAACGCTAATCCTAACCCTAATGCTAACCCTAAACCTAACCCTAACACTAACCCTACTCCTAACCGTAACCCTAACCCAAACCCTAACACTAACCCTAACGCTAATCTTAACCCTAAATCAAACACTAACAATAACCCTAACCCGAAACCAAACCCTAACCCTAACCCTAACCCTAACTGAAACACTTATCCTAAACCTAACCCTAACCCTAATGCTAACCCAAACCCTAATCCTAACCCAACCCAAACCCTAACCCTACCCTAAAACTAACCCAAAACATAACCAAAACCGAAACCGTAACCCTAACCCTAACCCTAACCCTAATCCTAACCCTAACCATAACCCTAACCCTAACCGTAACCCTAACCCTAAACCAACCCCTAACCCTCACCATAACTCTAACCCAAATCCGACTCTAACCCTAACCCTAACCCAAATCCTAACCCGAACCCTAACCCTAACCCTAACCCAAACCCTAACCCAAACCCAAACCCTAACCCTAACCCTAAAGCTAACCCTAACCATAACCCTAACCCTAACCCTAATGCTAAACCTAACCATAACCCTAACTCTAACCCTAACCCTAACCCTAACCCAAACCCTAACCCTAACCCTAACCCTAAACCTAACCCTATCCCTAACCCTAACCCTAACCCAAACCATAACCCTAACCCTAATCCTAGCCCTAATGCTAACCCTAAACCTAACCCTAACACTAACCCTAGTCTTAACCCTAACCCTAACCCAAACCCTAACAAAAACCCTAACCCTAACCCTAACCCTATATCAAAACCTAAACCTAACCCTAACCCTAACCCGAACTCAAACCCTAACCCTAACCCTAACCCTAACTGAAACACTAATCCTAACCCTAACCCTAATCCTAATGCTAACCCTAAACCTAATTCCAACTCAAACCCTAACCCTAACCCTAAACCTAACCCAAAACATAACCCAAACCGAAACCATAACCTTAAACCTAACCCTAACCCAAAACCCTAACCCTAACACTTACCCTAACCATAACCCAAACCTAAAACCAAACCCTAACCCTAATCCTAACCCTAACCCTAGCCCTAATCCTAGTCCTAACCCTAACCCTAACCCTAACCCTAAA
>JAJHUQ010000061.1:1240000-1245000 GCA_035773235.1 Eospalax fontanierii | reverse complement strand
AAACCATAACCCAAATAATAACACTAATCCTAACCCTAACCCTAACCCTCATCCTTATCCTAACCCTAACCCTAACCCTAACCTTAACCCTAACCCTAATTCTAACCCTAACCCTAACCAGACCCTAACCCTAACCCTAACCCTAACCCAAACCCTAACCCTAACCTTAACCCTAACCCTAACCCAAACCCTAACCCTAACGCTAATCCTAACCCTAATGCTAACCCTAAACCTAACCCTAACACTAACCCTACTCCTAACCGTAACCCTAAACCAAACCCTAACACTAACCCTAACCCTAACCTTAACCCTAAATCAAACCCTAACCCTAACCCTAACCCGAACCCAAACCCTAATCCTAACCCTAACCCTAACTGAAACACTTATCCTAAACCTAACCCTAACCCTAATGCTAACCCTAAACCTAATTCAAACTCAAACCCTAACCCTAAACCTAACCCAACCCAAACCCTAACCCTAACCCTAAAACTAACCCAAAACATAACCAAAACCGAAACCGTAACCCTAACCCTAACCCTAACCCTAATCCTAACCCTAACCATAACCCTAACCCTAACCGTAACCTTAACCCTAAACCAACCCCTAACCCTCACCATAACTCTAACCCAAATCCGACTCTAACCCTAACCCTAACCCAAATCCTAATCCGAACCCTAACCCTAACCCTAACCCAAACCCTAACCCAAACCCAAACCCTAAACCTAACCCTAAAGCTAAACCTAACCATAACCCTAACCCTAACCCTAATGCTAAACCTAACCATAACCCTAACTCTAACCCTAACCCTAACCCTAACCCAAACCCTAACCCTAACCCTAACCCTAACCCTAACCCTAACCCAAACCGTAACCCTAACCCTAATCCTAGCCCTAATGCTAACCCTAAACCTAACCCTAACACTAACCCTAGTCTTAACCCTAACCCTAACCCAAACCCTAACAAAAACCCTAACCCTAACCCTAAACCTAAATCAAAACCTAAACCTAACCCTAACCCGAACCCAAACCCTAACCCTAACCCTAACCCTAACTGAAACACTAATCCTAACCCCAACCCCAACCCTAATGCTAACCCTAAACCTAATTCCAACTCAAACCCTAACCCTAACCCTAAACCTAACCCAAAACATAACCCAAACCGAAACCTTAACCTTAAACCTAACCCTAACCCTAAACTCTAACCCTAACACTTACCCTAACCATAACCCAAACCTAAAACCAAACCCTAACCCTAATCCTAACCCTAACCCTAGCCCTGAACCTAGTCCTAACCCTAACCCTAACCCTAACCCTAAACCTAACCTTAACCCTTACCCAAACCCAAACTCTAAACCTAACTCTAATCGGAACCCTAACCCTAACCCTAATCGTAACCCTAACCCTAACCATAACCCTAATCCTAGTCCTAACCCTAACCCTAACCCTAACCCAAACCCTAACCCTAACCCTAACCCTAACCCAAACCCTAACCCTAACCCTAACCCTAACCCTAACCGAAACCCTAACTGAAACACTTATCCTAAATCTAACCCTAACCCTCATGCTAACCCTAAACCTAATTCAAACTCAAACCCTAACCCTAATCCTAACCTTAACCCTAACCCTAACCCTAACCCTAACCCTAACCCTAACCCTAAACCTAACCCAAAACATAAGCCAAACCGAAAACCTAACCCTAACCCTAACCGTAACCCTAATCCTAACCCTAACCCTAACCCTAATCCTAGTCCTAACCCTAACCCTAACCTTAACCCTTACCCAAACCCAAACTCTAAACCTAACTCTAATCGGAACCCTAACCCAAACCCTAATCCTAACCCTAACCCTAACCATAAACCTAATCCAACACCTCACCCTAACCCTAACTCTAACCTAAACCCTAACCTAACCCTAACACTAAACCAAACCCAAACCCTAACACTAACCCTAACTGTAACCCAAACCCTAACCTAACCCAAACCCAAACCGTAATCTTAACACAAACCCTAACCCTAACCCTAACCCTAACCCTCACCCAAACCCTAACCCTAACCATAACCCTAAACCAAACCATAAACCCAACCCTAACCCTAACCCTAACCCTAACCCTAAACCTAATCCTAACCCTAAAACTAACCCTATCACTAACCCTATTCCTAACCCTAACCCTAACCCAAACCCTAACACTAACCCTAACCTTAACCCTAACCCTAAATCAAACCCTAACCCTAACCCTAAACCTAACCCGTACCCAAACCCTAACCCTAACACTAAACCTAACTGAAACACTAATCCTAAACCTAACCCTAACCCTAATGCTAACCCTAAACCTAATTCAAACTAAAACCATAACCCTATTCCGAACCCGAACCCAAACCCTAAACCTAACCCAAAACATAACCCAAACCGAAACCCTAACCCTAACCGTAACCCTAACCCTAACCCAAAACCTAACCCTAACCCTAACCCTAACCCAAACCCTAACCCTAACACTAAAACTAACCCTAGCCCTAACCCAAATCCTAAACCTAACCCTAATCCTAACCCTAATGCTAACCCTAAACCTATCCCTTACACTAACCCTAGGCCTAACCCTAACCCTACCCAAACCCTAACACTAACCCTAACCCTAACCCTAACCCTAACCGTATATCAAACCCTAACCCTAACCCTAACCCGAACCCAAACCCTAACCCTAACCCTAACCCTAACTGAAACACTAATCCTAAACCTAACCCTAACCCTAATGCTAACCCTAAACCTAATTCAAACTCATACCCTAACCCTAATCCTAACCCGAACCCAAACCCTAACCCTAACCCTAAACCTAACCCAAAACATAACCAAAACCGAAACCCTAACCCTAACCCTAACCCCAAACCCTAACCCTAACACTTAGCCTAAACATAACCCAAACCAAAATCCAAACCCTAACCATAATCCTAACCCTAACCCTAACCCTAATCCAAGTCCTAACCCTAACCCAAACCCTAACCCTAACCCTAAACTTAACCCTTACAAAACCCAAACTCTAAACCTAACTCTAATCGGAACCCTAACCCTAACTCTAATCCTAACCCTAACCCTAACCATAACACTAATCCAACACCTCACCCTAACACTAACTCTAACCAAAACCCAAACCTAACCCTAACTCTAAACCAAACCCAAACCTAACCCTAACCCTAACTCTAACCCAAACCGTAACCTAACCCTATACCTAACCCTAACTCAAACCCTAACTCTAACACTAACCCAAACCCTAACCCTAACCCTAACCCAAACCATAACCCAAATAATAACACTAATCCTAATCATAACCATAACCCTCATCCTTATCCTAACCCTAACCCTAACCCTAACCTTAACCCTAACCCTAATTCTAACCCTAACCCTAACCCTAACCCTAACCCTAACCCAAACCCAACCCCTGATCTTAACACAAACCCTAACCCTCATCCTAACCCTAACCCTAACCAGACACTGAACCTAACCCTAACCCTAACCCAAACCCTAACCCTAACCCTAACCCTAACCCTAACCCAAACCCTAACCCTAACGCTAATCCTAACCCTAATGCTAACCCTAAACCTAACCCTAACACTAACCCTACTCCTAACCGTAACCCTAACCCAAACCCTAACACTAACCCTAACGCTAATCTTAACCCTAAATCAAACACTAACAATAACCCTAACCCGAAACCAAACCCTAACCCTAACCCTAACCCTAACTGAAACACTTATCCTAAACCTAACCCTAACCCTAATGCTAACCCAAACCCTAATCCTAACCCAACCCAAACCCTAACCCTACCCTAAAACTAACCCAAAACATAACCAAAACCGAAACCGTAACCCTAACCCTAACCCTAACCCTAATCCTAACCCTAACCATAACCCTAACCCTAACCGTAACCCTAACCCTAAACCAACCCCTAACCCTCACCATAACTCTAACCCAAATCCGACTCTAACCCTAACCCTAACCCAAATCCTAACCCGAACCCTAACCCTAACCCTAACCCAAACCCTAACCCAAACCCAAACCCTAACCCTAACCCTAAAGCTAACCCTAACCATAACCCTAACCCTAACCCTAATGCTAAACCTAACCATAACCCTAACTCTAACCCTAACCCTAACCCTAACCCAAACCCTAACCCTAACCCTAACCCTAAACCTAACCCTATCCCTAACCCTAACCCTAACCCAAACCATAACCCTAACCCTAATCCTAGCCCTAATGCTAACCCTAAACCTAACCCTAACACTAACCCTAGTCTTAACCCTAACCCTAACCCAAACCCTAACAAAAACCCTAACCCTAACCCTAACCCTATATCAAAACCTAAACCTAACCCTAACCCTAACCCGAACTCAAACCCTAACCCTAACCCTAACCCTAACTGAAACACTAATCCTAACCCTAACCCTAATCCTAATGCTAACCCTAAACCTAATTCCAACTCAAACCCTAACCCTAACCCTAAACCTAACCCAAAACATAACCCAAACCGAAACCATAACCTTAAACCTAACCCTAACCCAAAACCCTAACCCTAACACTTACCCTAACCATAACCCAAACCTAAAACCAAACCCTAACCCTAATCCTAACCCTAACCCTAGCCCTAATCCTAGTCCTAACCCTAACCCTAACCCTAACCCTAAACCTAACCTTAACCCTTATCCAAACCCAAACTCTAAACCTAACTCTAATCGGAACCCTAACCCTAACCCTAATCCTAACCCTAACCCTAACCATAACCCTAATCCTAGTCCTAACCCTAACCCTAACCCTAACCCAAAACCTAACCCTAACCCTAACCCTAACCCAAACCCTAACCCTAACCCTAACCCTAACCCAAACCCTAACTGAAACACTTATCCTAAATCTAACCCTAACCCTCATGCTAACCCTAAACCTAATTCAAACTCAAACCCTAACCCTAATCCTAACCTTAACCCTAACCCTAACCCTAACCCTAACCCTAAACCT
>JAJHUQ010000061.1:1222500-1232500 GCA_035773235.1 Eospalax fontanierii | reverse complement strand
CCTAACCCTAACCCTAACCCGAACCCAAACCCTAATCCTAACCCTAACCCTAACTGAAACACTTATCCTAAACCTAACCCTAACCCTAATGCTAACCCTAAACCTAATTCAAACTCAAACCCTAACCCTAAACCTAACCCAACCCAAACCCTAACCCTAACCCTAAAACTAACCCAAAACATAACCAAAACCGAAACCGTAACCCTAACCCTAACCCTAACCCTAATCCTAACCCTAACCATAACCCTAACCCTAACCGTAACCTTAACCCTAAACCAACCCCTAACCCTCACCATAACTCTAACCCAAATCCGACTCTAACCCTAACCCTAACCCAAATCCTAATCCGAACCCTAACCCTAACCCTAACCCAAACCCTAACCCAAACCCAAACCCTAAACCTAACCCTAAAGCTAAACCTAACCATAACCCTAACCCTAACCCTAATGCTAAACCTAACCATAACCCTAACTCTAACCCTAACCCTAACCCTAACCCAAACCCTAACCCTAACCCTAACCCTAACCCTAACCCTAACCCAAACCGTAACCCTAACCCTAATCCTAGCCCTAATGCTAACCCTAAACCTAACCCTAACACTAACCCTAGTCTTAACCCTAACCCTAACCCAAACCCTAACAAAAACCCTAACCCTAACCCTAAACCTAAATCAAAACCTAAACCTAACAATAACCCTAACCCGACCCCAAACCTTAACCCTAACCCTAACCCTAACTGAAACCCTAATCCTACCCTCAACCCCAACCCTAATGCTAACCCTAAACCTAATTCCACCTCAAACCCTAACCCTAACCCTAAACCTAACCCAAAACATAACCCAAACCGAAACCTTAACCTTAAACCTAACCCTAACCCTAAACTCTAACCCTAACACTTACCCTAACCATAACCCAAACCTAAAACCAAACCCTAACCCTAATCCTAACCCTAACCCTAGCCCTGAACCTAGTCCTAACCCTAACCCTAACCCTAACCCTAAACCTAACCTTAACCCTTACCCAAACCCAAACTCTAAACCTAACTCTAATCGGAACCCTAACCCTAACCCTAATCGTAACCCTAACCCTAACCATAACCCTAATCCTAGTCCTAACCCTAACCCTAACCCTAACCCAAACCCTAACCCTAACCCTAACCCTAACCCAAACCCTAACCCTAACCCTAACCCTAACCCTAACCGAAACCCTAACTGAAACACTTATCCTAAATCTAACCCTAACCCTCATGCTAACCCTAAACCTAATTCAAACTCAAACCCTAACCCTAATCCTAACCTTAACCCTAACCCTAACCCTAACCCTAACCCTAACCCTAACCCTAAACCTAACCCAAAACATAAGCCAAACCGAAAACCTAACCCTAACCCTAACCGTAACCCTAATCCTAACCCTAACCCTAACCCTAATCCTAGTCCTAACCCTAACCCTAACCTTAACCCTTACCCAAACCCAAACTCTAAACCTAACTCTAATCGGAACCCTAACCCTAAACCTAATCCTAACCCTAACCCTAACCATAAACCTAAGCCAACACCTCACCCTAGCCCTAACTCTAACCTAAACCCTAACCTAACCCTAACACTAAACCAAACCCAAACCCTAACACTAACCCTAACTGTAACCCAAACCCTAACCTAACCCAAACCCAAACCCTAATCTTAACACAAACTCTAACCCTAACCCTAACCCTAACCCTCACCCAAACCCTAACCCTTACCCTAACCCTAACCCTAACCCTAACCCTAACCCTAAACCCTAACCCTAACCCTAACCCTAACCCAAACCCAAACACTGATCTTAACACAAACCCTAACCCTAATCCTAACCCTAACCCTAACCAGACCCTAACCCTAACCCTAAACCTAACCCTAACCCAAACCCTAACCCTAACCCTAACCCTAACCCTAACCCAAACCCTAACCCTAACGCGAAACGTAAACCTAATGCTAACCCTAAACCTAACCCTAACACTAAACCTACTCCTAACCGTAACCCTAACCCAAACCCTAACACTAACCCTAACCCTAACCTTAACCCTAAATCAAACCCTAGCCCTAGCCCTAACCCGAACCCAAACCCTAACCCTAACCCTAACCCTAACTGAAACACTTATACTAAACCGAACCCTAACCCTAATGCTAACCCTAAACCTAATTCAAACTCAAACCCTAACCCTAATCCTAACCCAACCCAAACCCTAACCCTAAGCCTAAAACTAACCCAAAACATAACCGAAACCGAAACCGTAACCCTAACCCTAACCCTAACCCTAATCCTAACCCAAACCATAACCTTAACCCTAACCGTAACCCTAACCCTAAACCAACCCCTAACCCTCACCATAACTCTAACCCAAATCCGACTCTAACCCTAACCCTAACCCAAATCCTAACCCGAACCCTAACCCTAAACCTAACCCAAAGCCTAACCCTAACCCAAACCCTAACCCAAACCCAAACCCTAACCCTAACCCTAAAGCTAACCCTAACGATAACCCAACCCTAACCCTAATGCTAAACCTAACCATAACCCTAACTCTAACCCTAACCCTAACCCTAACCCAAACCCTAACCCTAACCCTAACCCTAACCCTAAACCAAACCATAACCCTAACCCTAATACTAGCCCTAATGCTAACCCTAAACCTAACCCTAACACTAACCCTAGTCTTAACCCTAACCCTAACCCAAACCCTAACAAAAACCCTAACCCTAACCCTAACCCTAAATCAAAACCTAAACCTAACCCTAACCCTAACCCGAACCCAAACCCTAACCCTAACCCTAACCCTAACCCTAACTGAAACACTAATCCTAACCCTAACCCTAACCCTAATGCTAACCCTAAACCTAATTCAAACTCAAACCCTAACCCTAACCCTAAACCTAACCCAAAACATAACCCAAACCGAAACCATAACCTTAAACCTAACCCTAACCCTAAACCCTAACCCTAACACTTACCCTAACCATAACCCAAACCTAAAACCAAAACCTAACCCTAATCCTAACCCTAACCCTAGCCCTAATCCTAGTCCTAACCCTAACCCTAACCCTAACCCTAAACCTAACCTTAACCCTTACCCAAACCCAAACTCTAAACCTAACTCTAATCGGAACCCTAACCCTAACCCTAATCCTAACCCTAAACCTAACCCAAACCCTAACCCTAAACCTAACCCTAAACTTAACCCAAACCCTAACCATAAACCTAACCCAAACCTAAACCCTAAACTTTACCCTAATCGTAACTCAAAACCTAACCCTAACCCAAATCCAAACCATAAACTTTACACTAACCCTAGCCCTAACACTAACCCAAATTCAAACCTAAGCCTAACCCTAACCCAAACCCTAACCCTAATCCTAACCCTAACCCTAACCCTAACCCTAACCCAAACCCGAACCCCAACCATAACCCTAACCCAAACCCTAACCCTAACCCAAACCCTAAACTAAACCCTAACCCTAACCTTAAGCCTAAACCAAACCCTAACCCTAACCCTAACCCTAACATTAACCCTAACCGAAAAACTAAACCTAACCCTACTCCAAACCCTAACCCTAACCCTTACCCTTACCCAAACCCAAACCCTAAAACTAACCATAATCCAAACACTAACCCTAACCCTAATCCTAACCGTAACCCTAATCCTAACCGTAACCCTAACCCTAACCCAACCCCTAACCTTCACCATAACTCTAACCCAAATCCGACTCTAACCCTAACCCTAACCCAAATCCTAACCCGAACCCTAACACTAACCCTAACCCAAACCCTAACCTAACCCTAACTCTAAACCAAACCCAAACCCTAACCCTAACCCTATCTCTAACCCAAACCCTAACTTAACCCTAAACCTAACCCTAACTCAAACCCTACCTCTAACACTAACCCAAACCCTAACCCTAACACTAACCCAAACCATAACTCAAATAATAACCCTAACCCTAACCCTAACCCTAACCCTAACACTAACCCTAACCCTAACACTAATCCTAACCTTAACCCTAACCCTAACCCTAACCCTAACCCTAAACCTAACCCAAAACATAACCCAAACCGAAAACCTAACCTTAACCCTAACCGTAACCCTAATCCTAACCCTAACCCTAACCCTAATCCTAGTCCTAACCCTAACCCTAACCCTAACCCTAACCCTAACCCTTACCCAAACCCAAACTCTAAACCTAGCTCTAATCGGAACCCTAACCCTAACCCTAATCCTAACCCTAACCCTAACCATAACCCTAATCCAACACCTCACCCTAACCCTAACTCTAACCTAAACCCTAACCTATCCCTAACACTAAACCAAACCCAAACCCTAACCCTAACCCTAACTGTAACCCAAACCCTAACCTAACCCAAACCCAAACCCTAATCTTAACGCAAACCCTAACCCTAACCCTAACCCTAACCCTCACCCAAAACCTAACCCTAACCATAACCCTAAACCAAACCATAAACCTAATCCTAAACCTAACCCTAACCCTAACCCAAACCCTAACTCTAAACCTAATCCTAACCCTAATGCTAACCCTAAACCTAACCCTAACCCTAACCCTAACCCTAACTCTAACCCTAACCCAAACCCTAACACTAACCCTAACCTTAACCCTAACCCTAAATCAAACCCTTACCCTAACCCTAAACCTAACCCGTACCCAAACCCTAACCCTAACACTAAGCCTAACTGAAACACTAATCCTTAACCTAACCATAACCCTAATGCTAACCCTAAACCTAATTCAAACTCAAACCATAACCCTCTTCCTAACCCGAACCCAAACCCTAACCCTAACCCTAAACCTAACCCAAAACATAACCCAAACCGAAACCCTAACCCTAACCCTAAACCTAACTCTAAAACCTAACCCTAACACTAACCCTAACCATAACCCAAACCTAAACCCAAACCCTAACCCTAAACCTAACACTAACCCTAACCCTAATCCTAGTCCTAAACCTAACCCTAACCCAAACCCTAACCCTAACCCTAAACCTAACCCAAAACATAACCCAAACCGAAACCCTAACCCTAACCCTAACCCTAACCCAAACCCAAACCCTGATCTTAACACAAACCCTAACCCTAATCCTAACCCTAACCCTAACCAGACCCTAACCCTAACCCTAAACCTAACCCTAACCCAAACCCTAACCCTAACCCTAACCCTAACCCTAACCCAAACCCTAACCCTAACGCGAAACGTAACCCTAATGCTAACCCTAAACCTAACCCTAACACTAAACCTACTCCTAACCGTAACCCTAACCCAAACCCTAACACTAACCCTAACCCTAACCTTAACCCTAAATCAAACCCTAACCCTAACCCTAACCCGAACCCAAACCCTAACCCTAACCCTAACCCTAACTGAAACACTTATACTAAACCGAACCCTAACCCTAATGCTAACCCTAAACCTAATTCAAACTCAAACCCTAACCCTAATCCTAACCCAACCGAAACCCTAACCCTAACCCTAAAACTAACCCAAAACATAACCGAAACCGAAACCGTAACCCTAACCCTAACCCTAACCCTAATCCTAACCCAAACCATAACCCTAACCCTAACTGTAAACCTAACCCTAAACCAACCCCTAACCCTCACCATAACTCTGACCCAAATCCGACTCTAACCCTTACCCTAACCCAAATCCTAACCCGAACCCTAACCCTAACCCTAACCCAAAGCCTAACCCTAACCCAAACCCTAACCCAAACCCAAACCCTAACCCTAACCCTAAAGCTAACCCTAACCATAACCCAACCCTAACCCTAATGCTAAACCTAACCATAACCCTAACTCTAACCCTAACCCTAACCCTAACCCAAACCCTAACCCTAACCCTAACCCTAACCCTAACCCTAAACCAAACCGTAACCCTAACCCTAATACTAGCCCTAATGCTAACCCTAAACCTTACCCTAACACTAACCCTAGTCTTAACCCTAACCCTAACCCAAACCCTAACAAAGACACCAACCCCAACCCTAAACCTAAACCTAACCCTAACCCTAACCCTAACCCGAACCCAAATCCTAACCCTAACCCTAACCCTAACCCTAACTGAAACACTAATCCTAACCCTAACCCTAACCCTAATGCTAACCCTAAACCTAATTCCAACTCAAAACCTAACCCTAACCCTAAACCTAACCCAAAACATAACCCAAACCGAAACCATAACCTTAAACCTAACCCTAACCCTAAACCCTAACCCTAACACTTACCCTAACCATAACCCAAACCTAAAACCAAAACCTAACCCTAATCCTAACCCTAACCCTAGCCCTAATCCTAGTCCTAACCCTAACCCTAACCCTAACCCTAACCCTAAACCTAACCTTAACCCTTACCCAAACCCAAACTCTAAACCTAACTCTAATCGGAACCCTAACCCTAACCCTAATCCTAACCCTAAACCTAACCCAAACCCTAACCCTAAACCTAACCCTAACTTAACCCAAACCCTAACCATAAACCTAACCCAAACCTAAACCCTAAACTTTACCCTAATCGTAACTCAAAACCTAACCCTAACCCAAATCCAAACCATAAACATTACACTAACCCTAGCCCTAACACTAACCCAAATTCAAACCTAAGCCTAACCCTAACCCAAACCCTAACCCTAATCCTAACCCTAACCCTAACCCTAACCCTAACCCAAACCCGAACCCCAACCATAACCCTAACCCAAACCCTAACCCTAACCCTAACCCTAAACTAAACCCTAACCCTAACCTTAACCCTAAACCAAACCCTAACCCTAACCCTAACCCTAACATTAACCCTAACTGAAAACCTAAACCTAACCCTACCCCAACCCTAACCCTAACCCTTACCCTTACCCAAACCCAAACCCTAAAACTAACCATAATCCAAACACTAACCCTAACCCTAATCCTAACCGTAACCCTAATCCTAACCGTAACCCTAACCCTAACCCAACCCCTAACCTTCACCATAAGTCTAACCCAAATCCGACTCTAACCCTAACCCTAACCCAAATCCTAACCCGAACCCTAACACTAACCCTAACCCAAACCCTAACCTAACCCTAACTCTAAACCAAACCCAAACCCTAACCCTAACCCTATCTCTAACCCAAACCCTAACCTAACCCTAAACCTAACCCTAACTCAAACCCTAACTCTAACACTAACCCAAACCCTAACCCTAACACTAACCCAAACCATAACCCAAATAATAACCCTAACCCTAACCCTAACCCTAACCCTAACCCTAACCCTAATCCTAACCTTAACCCTAACCCTAACCCTAACCCTAACCCTAAACCTAACCCAAAACATAACCCAAACCGAAAACCTAACCTTAACCCTAACCGTAACCCTAATCCTAAACCTAACCCTAACCCTAATCCTAGTCCTAACCCTAACCCTAACCCTAACCCTAACCTTAACCCTTACCCAAACCCAAACTCTAAACCTAACTCTAATCGGAACCCTAACCCTAACCCTAATCCTAACCCTAACCCTAACCATAACCCTAATCCAACACCTCACCCTAACCCTAACTCTAACCTAAACCCTAACCTAACCCTAACACTAAACCAAACCCAAACCCTAACCCTAACCCTAACTGTAACACAAACCCTAACCTAACCCAAACCCAAACCCTAATCTTAACACAAAACCTAACCCTAACCCTAACCCTAACCCTCACCGAAACCCTAACCCTAACCATAACCCTAAACCAAACCATAAACCTAACCCTAAACCTAACCCTAACCCTAACCCAAACCCTAACTCTAAACCTAATCCTAACCCTAATGCTAACCCTAAACCTAACCCTAACCCTAACAGTAACCCTAACCCTAACCCAAACCCTAACACTAACCCTAACCTTAACCCTAACCCTAAATCAAACCCTAACCCTAACCCTAAACCTAACCCGTACCCAAACCCTAACCCTAACACTAAGCCTAACTGAAACACTAATCCTAAACCTAACCATAACCCTAATGCTAACCCTAAACCTAATTCAAACTCAAACCATAACCCTATTCCTAACCCGAACCCAAACCCTAACCCTAACCCTAAACCTAACCCAAAACATAACCCAAACCGAAACCCTAACCCTAACCCTAAACCTAACCCAAAAACCTAACCCTAACACTAACCCTAACCATAACCCAAACCTAAACCCAAACCCTAACCCTAAACCTAACACTAACCCTAACCCTAATCCTAGTCCTAAACCTAACCCTAACCCAAACCCTAACCCTAACCCTAAACCTAACCCAAAACATAACCAAAACCGAAACCCTAACCCTAACCCTAACCCTAACCCAAACCCAAACCCTGATCTTAACACAAACCCTAACCCTAATCCTAACCCTAACCCTAACCAGACCCTAACCCTAACCCTAAACCTAACCCTAACCCAAACCCTAACCCTAACCCTAACCCTAACCCTAACCCTAACCCAAACCCTAACCCTAACGCGAATCGTAACCCTAATGCTAACCCTAAACCTAACCCTAACACTAAACCTACTCCTAACCGTAACCCTAACCCAAACCCTAACACTAACCCTAACCCTAACCTTAACCCTAAATTAAACCCTAACCCTAACCCTAACCCGAACCCAAACCCTAACCCTAACCCTAACCCTAACTGAAACACTTATACTAAACCGAACCCTAACCCTAATGCTAACCCTAAACCTAATTCAAACTCAAACCCTAACCCTAATCCTAACCCAACCCAAACCCTAACCCTAACCCTAAAACTAACCCAAAATATAACCGAAACCGAAACCGTAACCCTAACCCTAACCCTAACCCTAATCCTAACCCAAACCATAACCCTAACCCTAACCGTAACCCTAACCCTAAACCAATCCCTAACCCTCACCATAACTCTAACCCAAATCCGACTCTAACCCTAACCCTAACCCAAATCCTAACCCGAACCCTAACCCTAACCCTAACCCAAAGCCTACCCCTAACCCAAACCCTAACCCAAACCCAAACCCTAACCCTAACCCTAAAGCTAACCCTAACCATAACCCTAACCCTCACCCTAATGCTAAACCTAACCATAACCCTAACTCTAACCCTAACCCTAACCCTAACCCAAAACCTAACCCTAACCCTAACCCTAACCCTAACCCTAACCCAAACCGTAAACCTAACCCTAATACTAGCCCTAATGCTAACCCTAAACCTAACCCTAACACTAACCCTAGTCTTAACCCTAACCCTAACCCAAACCCTAACAAAAACCCTAACCCTAACCCTAACCCTAAATCAAAACCTAAACCTAACCCTAACCCTAACCCGAACCCAAACCCTAACCCTAACCCTAACCCTAACCCTAACTGAAACACTAATCCTAACCCTAACCCTAACCATAATGCTAACCCTAAACCTAATTCCAACTCAAACCCTAACCCTAACCCTAAACCTAACCCAAAACATAACCCAAACTGAAACCATAACCTTAAACCTAACCCTAACCCTAAACCCTAACCCTAACACTTACCCTAACCATAACCCAAACCTTAAACCAAAACCTAACCCTAATCCTAACCCTAACCCTAGCCCTAATCCTAGTCCTAACCCTAACCCTAACCCTAACCCTAAACCTAACCGTAACCCTTACCCAAACCCAAACTCTAAACCTAACTCTAATCGGAACCCTAACCCTAACCCTAATCCTAACCCTAAAACTAACCCAAACCCTAACCCTAAACCTAACCCTAAACTTAACCCAAACCCTAACCATAAACCTAACCCAAACCTAAACCCTAAACTTTACCCTAATCGTAACTCAAAACCTAACCCTAACCCAAATCCAAACCATAAACTTTACACTAACCCTAGCCCTAACACTAACCCAAATTCAAACCTAAGCCTAACCCTAACCCAAACCCTAACCCTAATCCTAACCCTAACCCTAACCCTAACCCAAACCCGAACCCCAACCATAACCCTAACCCA
>JAJHUQ010000061.1:1215000-1217500 GCA_035773235.1 Eospalax fontanierii | reverse complement strand
TCCAGACACTAACCCTAACCCTAATCCTAACCGTAACCCTAATCCTAACCGTAACCCTAACCCTAACCCAACCCCTAACCTTCACCATAACTCTAACCCAAATCCGACTCTAACCCTAACACTAACCCAAATCCTAACCCGAACCCTAACACTAACCCTAACCCAAACCCTAACCTAACCCTAACTCTAAACCAAACCCAAACCCTAACCCTAACCCTATCTCTAACCCAAACCCTAACCTAACCCTAAACCTAACCCTAACTCAAACCCTAACTCTAACACTAACCCAAACCCTAACCCTAACACTAACCCAAACCATAACCCAAATAATAACCCTAACCCTAACCCTAACCCTAACCCTAACCCTAACCCTAACCCTAACCCTAATCCTAACCTTAACCCTAACCCTAACCCTAACCCTAACCCTAAACCTAACCCAAAACATAACCCAAACCGAAAACCTAACCTTAACCCTAACCGTAACCCTAATCCTAAACCTAACCCTAACCCTAATCCTAGTCCTAACCCTAACCCTAACCCTAACCCTAACCTTAACCCTTACCCAAACCCAAACTCTAAACCTAACTCTAATCGGAACCCTAACCCTAACCCTAATCCTAACCCTAACCCTAACCATAACCCTAATCCAACACCTCACCCTAACCCTAACTCTAACCTAAACCCTAACCTAACCCTAACACTAAACCAAACCCAAACCCTAACCCTAACCCTAACTGTAACACAAACCCTAACCTAACCCAAACCCAAACCCTAATCTTAACACAAACCCTAACCCTAACCCTAACCCTAACCCTCACCGAAACCCTAACCCTAACCATAACCCTAAACCAAACCATAAACCTAACCCTAAACCTAACCCTAACCCTAACCCAAACCCTAACTCTAAACCTAATCCTAACCCTAATGCTAACCCTAAACCTAACCCTAACCCTAACCCTAACCCTAACCCAAACCCTAACACTAACCCTAACCTTAACCCTAACCCTAAATCAAACCCTAACCCTAACCCTAAACCTAACCCGTACCCAAACCCTAACCCTAACACTAAGCCTAACTGAAACACTAATCCTAAACCTAACCATAACCCTAATGCTAACCCTAAACCTAATTCAAACTCAAACCATAACCCTATTCCTAACCCGAACCCAAACCCTAACCCTAACCCTAAACCTAACCCAAAACATAACCCAAACCGAAACCCTAACCCTAACCCTAAACCTAACCCAAAAACCTAACCCTAACACTAACCCTAACCATAACCCAAACCTAAACCCAAACCCTAACCCTAAACCTAACACTAACCCTAACCCTAATCCTAGTCCTAAACCTAACCCTAACCCAAACCCTAACCCTAACCCTAAACCTAACCCAAAACATAACCAAAACCGAAACCCTAACCCTAACCCTAACCCTAACCCAAACCCAAACCCTGATCTTAACACAAACCCTAACCCTAATCCTAACCCTAACCCTAACCAGACCCTAACCCTAACCCTAAACCTAACCCTAACCCAAACCCTAACCCTAACCCTAACCCTAACCCTAACCCTAACCCAAACCCTAACCCTAACGCGAATCGTAACCCTAATGCTAACCCTAAACCTAACCCTAACACTAAACCTACTCCTAACCGTAACCCTAACCCAAACCCTAACACTAACCCTAACCCTAACCTTAACCCTAAATTAAACCCTAACCCTAACCCTAACCCGAACCCAAACCCTAACCCTAACCCTAACCCTAACTGAAACACTTATACTAAACCGAACCCTAACCCTAATGCTAACCCTAAACCTAATTCAAACTCAAACCCTAACCCTAATCCTAACCCAACCCAAACCCTAACCCTAACCCTAAAACTAACCCAAAATATAACCGAAACCGAAACCGTAACCCTAACCCTAACCCTAACCCTAATCCTAACCCAAACCATAACCCTAACCCTAACCGTAACCCTAACCCTAAACCAATCCCTAACCCTCACCATAACTCTAACCCAAATCCGACTCTAACCCTAACCCTAACCCAAATCCTAACCCGAACCCTAACCCTAACCCTAACCCAAAGCCTAACCCTAACCCAAACCCTAACCCAAACCCAAACCCTAACCCTAACCCTAAAGCTAACCCTAACCATAACCCTAACCCTAACCCTAATGCTAAACCTAACCATAACCCTAACTCTAACCCTAACCCTAACCCTAACCCAAACCCTAACCCTAACCCTAACCCTAACCCTAACCCTAACCCAAACCGTAACCCTAACCCTAATACTAGCCCTAATGCTAACCCTAAACCTAACCCTAACACTAACCCTAGTCTTTACCCCAACCCTAACCCTAACCCTAACAAAAACCCTAACCCCAACCCTAACCCTAAATCAAAACCTAAACCTAACCCTAACCCTAACCCGAACCCAAACCCTAACCCTAACCCTAACCCTAACCCTAACTGAAACACTAATCCTAACCCTAACCCTA
>JAJHUQ010000061.1:1192500-1195000 GCA_035773235.1 Eospalax fontanierii | reverse complement strand
AACCCTAAACCTAATTCAAACTCAAACCCTAACCCTAATCCTAACCTTAAACCTAACCCTAACCCTAACCCTAACCCTAACCCTAAACCTAACCCAAAACATAACCCAAACCGAAAACCTAACCCTAACCCTAACCGTAACCCTAACCTTAACCCTTACCCAAACCCAAACTCTAAACCTAACTCTAATCGGAACCCTAACCCTAACCTAATCCTAACCTTAACCCTAACCATAACCCTAATCCAACACCTCACCCTAACCCTAACTCTAACCTAAACCCTAACCTAACCCTAACACTAAACCAAACCCAAACCCTAACCCTAAACCTAACTGTAAACAAACCCTAACCTAACCCAAACCCAATCCCTAATCTTAACACAAACCCTAACCCTAACCCTAACCTAACCCTAACCCTCACCCAAACCCTAACCCTTACCATAACCCTAAACCAAACCCTAAACCTAACCCTAACTCTATGCCTAACCCTAACCCAAACCCTAACCCTATACCTAATCCTAACCCTCATGCTAACCCTAAACCTAACCCTAACACTAACCCTAACCTTAACCCTAACCCTAAATCAAACCCTAACCCTAACCCTAAACCTAACCCGTACCCAAACCCTAACCCTAACACTAAGCCTAACTGAAACACTAATCCTAAACCTAACCCTAACCCTAATGCTAACCCTAAACCTAATTCAAACTCAAACCATAACCCTATTCCTAACCCGAACCCAAACCCTAACCCTAACCCTAAACCTAACCCAAAACATAACCCAAACAGAAACCTTAACCCTAACCGTAAGCCTAACCCTAACCCTAAACCCTAACCCTAACACTAACCCTAACCATAATCCAAACCTAAAACCAAACCCTAACCCTAACCCTAACCCTAACCCTAAACCTAACCCAAAACATAACGCAAACCGAAAACCTAACCCTAACCCTAACCTTAACCCTTACCCAAACCCAAACTCTAAACCTAACTCTAATCGGAACCCTAACCCTAACCCTAATCCTAACCCTAACCCTAACCATAACCCTAATCCAACACCTCACCCTAACCCTAACTCTAACCCAAACCCTAACCTAACCCTAACTCTAAACCAAACCCAAACCCTAACCCTAACCCTAACTCTAACCCAAACCCCAATGTAAGCCTAAACCTAACCCTAACTCAAACCCTAACTCTAACACTAACCCAAACCCTAACAGTACCCCTAACCCAAATCTTAACCCAAATAATAACTCTAATCCTAACCCTAACCCTAACCCTCATTCTTATCCTAACCCTAACCCTAACCCTAACCCTAACACTAAACCTAAGTCTAACCCTAACCCTAACCCTAACCCTCACCCAAAACCTAACCCTAACACTAACCCTAACCATAATCTTAACACTAACCATAACCCTAATACTAACCCAGATTCAAACCTAACCCTAACCCTAACCCTAACCTTAACCCTAACCCTAACCCTCACCCTAACCCAAACCCAAACCCTAACCCTAACCCTAATCCTAACCCTAATGCTAACCCTAAACCTAATTCAAACTCAAACCATAACCCTATTCCTAACCCGAACCCAAACCCTAACCCTAACCCTAAACCTAACCCAAAGCATAACCCAAACCGAAACCCTAACCCTAAACCTAATCCTAACCCTAAACCCTAACACTAACCATAACCCAAACCTAAACCCAAACCCTAACCCTAATCCTAACACTAACCCTAACACTAATCCTAGTCCTAATCCTAAACCTAACCCTAACCATATCCCTAACCCTAACCCTAACCCTAACCTTAACCCTTACCCAAACCCAAACTCTAAACCTAACTCTAATTGGAACCCTAACCCTAACCCTAATCCTAACCCTAACCCTAACCATAACCCTAATCCAACACCTCACCCGAACCCTAACTCTAACCCAAACCCTAACCTAACAATAACTCTAAACCAAACCCAAATCCTAACCCTAACCCTAACTCTAACCCAAACCCCAATGTAAGCCTAAACCTAACCCTAACTCAAACCCTAACTCTAACACTAACCCAAACCCTAACCCTAACCCTAACATTAACCCTAACCCAAACCAAAACCCTAACCCTAATCCTAACCCTAATGCTAACCCTAAACCTAACTCAAACTCAAACCCTAACCCTAAGCCTAACCCTAACCCAAACCCTAACCCTAAACCTAACCCTAACCCTAACCGTAACACTAACCGAACCCGAACGCAAACCATAACCCTAACCCGAAACTTAACCAAAAACCTAAACCTAAACGTAATCCTAAACCAAACCGTAACCCTAACACTAACCCTAACCCTAACCCTAACCCAAGCGCTAACCCTAAGACTAACCCAAAACCTAAACCTAACGCTAAACCAAACCCTAACCCTAAACCAATCCCTAACCCTAACCCTAAACCTAAACTTAACCCCTAACCCCTAACCCCAAACACTAAACCAAACCCTAACCCTAACCCTAACCCTAACC
>JAJHUQ010000061.1:1182500-1185000 GCA_035773235.1 Eospalax fontanierii | reverse complement strand
CACTAATCCAACACCTCACCCTAACCCTAACTCTAACCCAAACCCTAACCTAACCCTAACTCTAAACCAAACCCAACACCTAACCCTAACCCTAACTCTAACCCAAACCCCAATGTAAGCCTAAACCTAACCCTAACTCAAACCCTAACTCTAAAATAACCCAAACCCTAACCCTAACCATAACCCTAATCCAACACCTCACCCTAACCCTAACTCTAACCCAAACCCTAACCTAACCCTAACTCTAAACCATACCCAAACCGTAACCCTAACACTGACTCTAACCCAAACCCTAATCTAACCCTAAACCTAACCCTAACTCAAAACCTAACTCTAACACTAACCCAAACCCTAACCCTAAACCTAACCCAAACCATAACACAAATAGTAACCCTTATCCTAACCCTAACCCTAACCCTAACCTTCATCCTTATCCTAACCCTAACCCTAACCCTAACCTTAACACTAACCCTAATTGTAAACCTAACCCTAACCCTAACCCTAACCCTAACCCTAACCCTAACCCAAACCCTAATCTTAACACAAACCCTAACACTAACACTAACCCTAACCCTAATCCTAACCCAAAGCCTAAACCTAACCCTAACCCTAACCCAAACCCTAACCCTAACCCTAACCCTAACCCTAACCCTAACCCAAACCCTAACCCTAACCCTAATCCTAACCCTAATGCTAACCCTAAACCTAACACTAACACTAACCCTAGTCCTAACCCTAACCCTAACCCAAACCCTAACACTAACCCTAACCCTAACCCTAACCCAAACCCTAACCATAACCTTTACCCTAAACCAATCACTAACTCTAAACCTAACCCTAACCCTAATCAAACCATAACACTAACCCTAACACTAACCCTAACCCTAACCCTAACCGAAACCGAAACCATAACCCTAACCCTAACCCAAACCCAAAACCTAACCCTAAACCTAACCCTAACCCTTAACCAAACCCAAACTCAAACCTTAAACCTAACTCTAACCCTAACCCAAACCTTATCCCTAACCCTAACCCTAACCCTAACTCAAACCCTAACCCTAACCATAACCCTAACCCTCACCCAAACCCTATCCCTAAACCTAACCCTAACCCTAATACTAACCCTAACCCTAACCCAAAATCTAACCCTAAACCTAATCCAAACCCTAACCCTAACCCTAACCCTAACCCTAACCCTAAACCTAAACCTAACCCAAACCCTAAACCTAACCCTAACCCTAAAACAAAACCTAAACCTAACCCTAACCTTAAACCTAACCCTAACCCTAACACAAACCCAAACCTTAACCCTAAACCTAAACCTAACCCTAACCCAAAGCCAAACATTAACCCTAACCCCAAACATTAACCCAAACCCTATCCCTAACCCTAACCCAAACGCAAACCCTAACCCTAACCCTAACCGTAACCCAAACCCTAAACCTAAACCTAACCCAAACCCTAAGCCTAACGCTAACCCTAACCCAAGCCGTAACTCTAACCCCAACCCTATTCCTAACCCTAACCTATCCATAACCTTAACCCAAACCCTAACCCTAATCTTAACCATAACCCTAACCCTAACCCTAAACCTAACCGAAATCCAAACCCTAAACTTAACGCTAAAAGTAACCCTAATACTAACCCTAACCCTAACCCAAACCCTAAACCTAACACTAACCCTAACCCTAACACTAAACCAAACTCTAAGCCTAACCCTAACCCAAACCAAAACACTAACCCTAACTCTAACCCTAACCCTAAACCTAACACTAACCCTAACCCTAAACCTAGCCCGAACCCTAAGCCTAACCCGAATCCTATTCCTAACTCTATGCCTAACCCTAAACCAGACCCTAACCTTAACACTAACACTAACCCTAACACTAACCCAAATCCTAACCCTAACATTAACCGAAACCAAAACCCTAACCCTAACTCTAATCCTAACCCTAACCCTAATCAAAACCCTAACATTAAACCTAACCCTAACCCTAACCCTAACCCTAACCCTAACGCTAACCCTAACCCTAACCCTAATCCTAACCCTAACCCTAACCCTAATCCTAACCCTAACCCTAAACCCTAACCCTAACCCTAACTCAAACCCTAACCCTAACCCTATTCCTAACCCTAACCCTAAACCCTAACCCTAACCAATACCCTAAACATAACCTTCACGCTAACCCTAACCCTAACCCTAACCCTAACCCTAACCCTAACCCAAACCCTAAAATTAACCCTAATCCTAACCCAAACCCTAACCAAACCCTCATCCTAAACCTAACCCTAACCCTAACCTTAATCCTAAAACTAACCCTAATCCAAAAACTAACCCTAACCCTTACCCAAACCCTAACCTAAACCCTAACCCTAACCCTAAACCTAACCCTATCCCTAACCCTATGCCTAACACTAACCCTAAACTTAAACCAAACCCTGACCATAACCCTAACCCTAACCCTATACCTAACCGTAAACGTAACCCTAACACTAAACC
>JAJHUQ010000061.1:1167500-1177500 GCA_035773235.1 Eospalax fontanierii | reverse complement strand
CCTAACCCAAACCCTAACTCTAACCCTAACCCTAACCCTAATCAAACCATAACACTAACCCTAACACTAACCCTAACCCTAACCCTAACCCTAACCCTAACCCTAGCCGAAACCGAAACCATAACCGGAACCCTAACCCAAACCCAAACCCTAACCCTAAACCTAAAGCTAACCCTTAACCAAACCCAAACTCAAACATTAACCCTAACTCTAACCCTAACCCAAAACTTATCCCTAACCCTAACCCTAACCCTAACCCTAACCCTAACTCAAACCCTAACCCTAACCCTAATTTGAACCCGAACCCAAACCATATCCCTAACCCTAAACCTAACCCAAAACCTAAACCTAACCCTAACCCTAACCCTAACCCTAAACCAATCCCTAAACCTAACCCTAACCCTAACCCTAACCCTAACCCAAATCCTAACCCGAACACTAAAACTAACCCTAACACTAACCCAAATCCTAACCCTAACCCTAACGCAAACCAAAACCCTTACCCTAACCCTAACTCTACCCCTAACCCTAACCCTAACCCAAACCATAAACCTAACCCTAATCCTAAACCTAACTGATACCCAAACCCTAAAATTAACCCTAAACTTAACCCTACCCCTAACCTTACTTTAACCCAAACCCTAACCCTAAACCTAACCCTTAGTCAAACCAAACCCAAACCCTAACCCTAACCCTAACCCTAACCCAAACCCAAAACCAAACCCTAACGCTAACCCTAACCCTAACCCAAACCCAAACCCAAACCCTAACCCTAAATCTAAACCTAACCCTTACCCAAACCCAAAACCTAACCCTAAGCCTAACTCAAAACCACACCGTAACCCTAATCCTAACCCAAACCCTAACCCTAACCCTAACCCAAACTCAAACCCTAAACTTAACCCTAATCGTAACACTAACCCTAACCCTAACCATAACCCAAACCCTAAACTTAACACTAACCCTAACATTAACCGAAATCAAAACCTAAACCTAACCCTAACCCAAACCCTAACCCTAAACCTAACCCTAACCCTAACTCAAACCATAACCCTAAACCTAACCCTAACCCAAACCCTGAACCTAACCCTAATCGTAACCCTAACCCTAACCCTAAACCTATCCATAACCATAACCGAAACCCAAACCCTAACACTAAACCTAACCCTAACCCTAACCCTAACCCTAACCGAAACCCAAAACCTAACCCTAACCCGAAACCAAACCCAAACCCTAAGCCTAAATCTAACGCTAACCCTTACCCAAACCCAAACCCTAACCCTAACCCTAACCCTAAACCTAACCCTAACGCAAACCCAAAACCTAACCCTAAACCTAAACCTAACCCTAACCGAAACCCAAACCCTAATCCTAACCCTAACTCAAACCCAAACCATAACCCTAACCCTAATCCAAACCCTAACCCTAACCCAAACTCTAACCCTAACCCTAACCCTAAGCCTAACCCTAACCGAAATGCAAACCCTAAACCTAACCCTAATCGTAACCCTAACCCTAACCCTAACCCTATCCTTAACCCTAAAACAAACCCAAACCCTAACACAAACCCTAACACTAAACCTAATCCTAATCCTAATCTTAACCCTAAGGCTAACCCTAACCCTAACCCTAACCCTAACCCTAACCCTAAATCCTAACCCTAACCCTAACCCTAACCCTAACCCTATCCCTAATCCTAACCCAAACCCAAACCTAACACTAAATCTAAACCAAAACCTAAACATAAACCTAACCGTAACCCTAAACCAAACCCTAACCCTAACCCTATCCCTAATCCTAACCCAAACCCTAAACCTAACACTAACCGTAAACCCTAACCATAACCCGAACCCGAACCCGAACCCAAACCCTAACCCTAACCCTAAACCTAATTCAAAACCTAAACGTAACCATAAACCTAACCCTAACCCAAACCCTAGCCCTAACACTAACCCTAACCCTAATGCAAAAAAAAAATCCTAACCCTAACTCTAATCCTAACCCTAACCCTAACCCTAATCCTAACCCTAACCCTAACCCTAACCCTAACTATAACCCTAACCCTAAACCTACACCTAATCCTAACCCTAACCTTAACCCTAATCCTAAACCTAACCCTAACCCTAAACCTAACCCAAACCCAACCCCTAACCCTAACCCTAACCCTAACCCAAAACCTAAACTTAAACCTAACCCTAAACCTAACACAAACCCTAACCCTAACCCTAACCCTAACCCTCACCCAAACCCTATCCCTAAACCTAACCCTAACCCTAATCCTAACCCTAACCCTAACCCAAAATCTAACCCTAAACCTAACCCAAACCCTAACCCTAACCCTAACACAAACCCTAATCTTAACATTAACCCTAACAAAAACACTAACCCAAATCAAAACCTAAACCTAACCCTAACCCAAATCCTAACCCTAACCCTAAACCTAAACCTAACCCTAACCCTAACCCTAACCCAAACACTAACCCTAACACTAACCCTAACTCAAACCCTAAACGTAAGCCTAACAATAACCCAAACCCTAATACTAAACCTAACCCTAACCCTAACCCTAACCCAAAAACTAAACCTAACCCTAACCCAAACCCTAAAATTAACCCTAATCCTAACCCAAACCCTAACCAAACCCTAATCCTAAACCTAACCCTAACCCTAACCTTAATCCTAAAACTAACCCTAATCCAAAAACTAACCCTAACCCTTACCCAAACCCTAACCTTAACCCTAACCCTAACCCTAACCCTAACCCTATCCCTAACCCTATGCCTAACACTAACCCTAAACTTAAACCAAACCCTGACCATAACCCTAACCCTAATCCCATACCTAACCGTAAACGTAACCCTAACACTAAACCTAACCCAAACCCAAAACCTAAACTTAACCCTAATGGTAACCCTAACCCTAACCCTAACCATAACCATAACCATAACCCTAACCCTAACCCTAACCCTAACCCAAACCCTAACCATAACCTTAACCCTAAACCAATCAGTAACTCTAACCCTAACCCTAACCCTAATCAAACCATAACACTAACCCTAACACTAACCCTAACCCTAACCCTAACCGAAACCGAAACCATAACCATAACCCTAACCCAAACCCAAAACCTAACCCTAAACCTAACCCTAACCCTTAACCAAACCCAAACTCAAACCTTAAACCTAACTCTAACCCTCACCCCAACCTTATCCCTAACCCTAACCCTAACCCTAACTCAAACCCTAACCCTAACCCTAAATCAAACCCGAACCAAAACCAATTCCCCAAACCCAAACCTAACCCAAAACCCAAACATAACCCTAACCCTAACCCTAACCCTAACCCCAACCCAAACCCTAAACCTAACCCTAACACTAAACCCTAACAATAACCCAAACCCTAACCCTAAACCTAACTCGAACCCAAACCGTAAACTTAACCCTAAATGTAACCATAATACTAACCCTAACCCTAACCCAAATCCTAAACCTAACACTAAAACTAACCCTAACACTAACTCAAACCCTAACCCTAACCCTAACGCAAACCAAAACCCTAACCCTAACCCTAACCCTACCCCTAACCCTAACCCTAACCCAAACCGTGAACCTAACCTTAACCCTAATCCTAACCGATACCCAAACCCTAAATTTAACCCTAATCTTAACCCTAAACCTAACCTTACTTAAACCCAAAACCTAACCCTAAACCTAAACCTAACCCTTAATCAACCCAAACCCTAACCCTAACCCTAACCCTAACCCTAACCCTAACCCAAACCCTAATCCTAACACTAACCCTAATCCTAATCCTAAACCTAACCGTAAGGTTAACCCTAACCCAAACCCTAACCCTAACACTAAACCTAACCCTAATCCTAAATCTAACTCTAAACCTAACCCAAACCCTAACCCTAACCCTAACCATAACGCTAACCGAAACCCAAACCCTAAACCTAACCCTAATCGTAACCCTAACCTTAACCCTAACACTATCCATAACCCTAACCCAAACCCAAACCCTAACACAAACCCTAACATTAACCTAACCCTAACCCTAACCCTAATCGATACCCAAACCCTAAAATTAACCATAATCTTAACACTAACCCTAACCTTCCTCAAAATCAAACCCTAACCCTAAACATAAACCTAACCCTTAATCAAACCAAACCCAAACCCTAACACTAAACCTAACCCAAACACAAACCCAAACCGAAAGCCAAACCCTAATCCTAAAACTAAACCTAATCCTTACCCAAACCCAAACCCTAACCCTAACCCTAACTCAAACCCACACCGTAACCCTAACCCTAACCAAAACCTTAACCCTAAACCTAACCCAAACTCAAACCCTAAAATTAACCCTAATCGTAACCCTAACCCTAACCATAACCATAACCCAAACCCTAATCTTAACACTAACGCTAACACTAACCGAAATCAAAACCTAAACCTAACCCTAACACAAACCCTAACCCTAACCCTAACCCTAACCCTAACCCAAACCCTAACCCTAACCCTAACCATAACCGAAACCCTAACCCTATCGCTAACCATAACCCTAACCCTAATCAAACCATAACACAACCCTTACCTTAACCCTAATGCTAACCCTAACCCTACCTCAACCCCAACCCCTAACCCTAACCCTAACCCAACCCCTCAACTTAACAGTCACCGTAACCCTAACACTAACCCAAATCAAAACCTAAACCTATCCCTAAACCTAACCCAAACCCAATCCCTAACCCTACCTCTAACCCAAACCCAAAACCTAACCCTAACCCTAACCCTAACCCTAACCCTAACCCTAACTCAAACCCTAAACCTTACCCTAACCCAAACCCTAACCCTAAACCTAACCATAACCTTAATCCTAACCCTAACCCTAAGCCAAAAACTAACCCTAACCCTAACGCAAATCGTAACCTTAACCCTAACCCTAACCCTAATGCAAACCCTCGCCTAACCTTAACCCTAACCTAAAACCTAAACCTAACCCTAACCCAAACCGTAAACCAAAATCTAACCCTAACCCTAACCCTAACCCTAAACCTAACCTTAACCCAAACCGTAACGCTAACGCTAACCCTAACCCTAACCCTAACCCTAACCCTAACCCTATTCCTAACCCTAACCCTAACCCTAACCCCAAGCTTAAACCAAACCCTAAACCTAACCCTAACCCTAAACCTAACCCTAACCCTAACCCTAACACTAAACCTTACCCAAACCCAAAACCTAAACTTAACCCTAATCGTAACCCTAACCCTTACCCGAACCCTAAGCCAAACCCTAAACTTAACAATAACCCTAACCCTAACACTAACCCAAATCAAAACCTAAACCTAAACCTGACCCAAACCCTAACCCTAACGCTAACCCTTACCCTAACCCTAACCCAAACCCTAACCCTAAACCTAACCCTAAACAAACCCTAACCCTAACCCTATCCCTAACCCTAAGAAACAATAACAACAACCCTTTCACTAAACCTAACCCTAACCTTAACCCTAACCGAAACCCAAATCCTAACCCAACCCTAACCCAAACCCAAACCCTAACCCTAAACCTAAACCTAACCCTTAACCAAACCCAAACTCAAACATTAACGCTAACTATAACCCTAACCCAAACCTTAACCCTAACCCTAACTCAAACACTAACCCTAACCCTAATTCGAACCCGAACCCAAACCATAACCATAACCCTTAACCTAACACTAAACCTAAACCTAACCCTAACCCTAAACCTAAACCAAACCCTAACCCTAACCCTAAACCTAACACTAATCCTAACCCTAACACTAACCCTAACCCTAACCCCAACCGAAACCCTAAACCTAACCCTAACACTAACCCGTAACAATAACCCTATCCCTAACCGTAAACCTAACCCAAACCCGAACCCTAAACCTAACCCTAATCCTAATCCTAACCCTAACGCTAACCCGAACCCAAATCCTAACCTTAACCCAAACACTAACCCTGACACTAACCCTAACCCTAATCCTAAACCTAACACTAACCCTAACAAAAAACCCTAACCCTAACACTAACACTAACCTTAACCCTAAATGCTAACCCTAACCCTAACCCTAACCCTAAACCTAACCGAAACCCTAACCCTAAACCTAACCCTAATCCATAACCCTAACCCAAACCCAAACCCTAACACTAGCCCTAACACTAACCCTAAACTTAACCCTAACCCTAACCAAAACCCAAACACTAACCCTAACACTAACCCAAACCCAAACCCAAAGCCTAAACCCAAACCTAACCCTTACCCAAACCGAAACCCTAACCCTAACCCTAAAACTAACCCTAACGCAAACCCAAAAGCTAACCCTAAACCTAAACCTAACCCAAACCCTAACCCTAACCCTAACCTAAACCAAAACCCTAACCCTAACTCTAAACCTATCCCTAACCCTAACCCTAACCCTAACCCTAACCCTAACCCTAACCCTAACCCTAACCCTAAACCTAAACCTAACCCTAACCCTAAGCCTAACCCTAACCCTAACACTAAACATAACCCAAACTCAAACGCTAAACTTAACCCTAATCGTAACAATAACCCTAAACCTAACCCTAACGCAAACCCTAAACTTAACACTAACCCTAACTCTAACACTAACCCAAATCAAAACCTAAACCTCAACCTAACCCAAACACTAACCCTAAACCTAACAGTAACCCTAACCCTAACCCTTAACCAAACCCAAACTCAAACCTTAACACTAACTCTAAACCTAACTCAAACCCAAACCCTAACCCTAACCCTAACCCAAACCCTCAACTAAACAGTAACCGTAACCCTAACACTAACCCAAATCAAAACCTAAACCTAACCCTAAACCTAACCCAAACCCAATCCCTAACCCTACCCCTAACCCAAACCCAAACCCTAACCCTAACCCTAACCCTAACCCTAACCCTAACCCTAACTCAAACCCTAAACCTTACCCTAACCCAAACCCTAACCCTAAACCTAACCATAACCTTAATCCTAACCCTAACCCTAAGCCAAAAACTAACCCTAACCCTAACGCAAATCGTAACCTTAACCCTAACCCTAACCCTAATGCAAACCCTCGCCTAACCTTAACCCTAACCTAAAACCTAAACCTAACCCTAACCCAAACCGTAAACCAAAATCTAACCCTAACCCTAACCCTAACCCTAAACCTAACCTTAACCCAAACCGTAACGCTAACGCTAACCCTAACCCTAACCCTAAACCTAACCCTAACCCTATTGCTAACCCTAACCCTAACCCTAACCCCAAGCTTAAACCAAACCCTAACCCTAACCCTAACCCTAAACCTAACCCTAACCCTAACCCTAACACTAAACCTTACCCAAACCCAAAACCTAAACTTAACCCTAATCGTAACCCTAACCCTTACCCGAACCCTAACCCAAACCCTAAACTTAACACTAACCCTAACCCTAACACTAACCCAAATCAAAACCTAAACTTAAACCTGACCCAAACCCTAACCCTAACGCTAACCCTTACCCTAACCCTAACCCAAACCCTAACCCTAAACCTAACCCTAAACAAACCCTAACCCTAACCCTAACCCTAACCCTAAGAAACAATAACAACAACCCTTTCACTAAACCTAACCCTAACCCTAACCCTAACCGAAACCCAAATCCTAACCCAACCCTAACCCAAACCCAAACCCTAACCCTAAACCTAAACCTAACCCTTAACCAAACCCAAACTCAAACCTTAACGCTAACTATAACCCTAACCCAAACCTTAACCCTAACCCTAACTCAAACACTAACCCTAACCCTAATTGGAACCCGAACCCAAACCATAACCCTAACCCTTAACCTAACACAAAACCTAAACCTAACCCTAACCCTAACCCTAAACCAAACCCTAACCCTAAACCTAACACTAATCCAAAACCTAACCCTAACCCTAACCCTAACCTAATCCCAAACCCTAAACCTAACCCTATCACTAACCCGTAACAATAAACCTAACCCTAACCCAAAACCTAACCCAAACCCCAACCCTAACCCTAACCCTAATCCTAATCCTAACCCTAATGCTAACCCGAACATAAATCCTAACCTTAACCCAAACCCTAACCCTAACCCTAACCCAAACCCAAACCCTAAGCCTAAACCCAAACCTAACCCTTACCCAAACCGAAACCCTAACCCTAACCCTAACCCTAAAACTAACCCTAACGCAAACACAAAACCTAAACCTAAACCTAAACCTAAACCTAAACCTAACCCTAACCCTAACCCTAACCCTAACCCTAAACCTAAACAATAACCCCTAACCCCAAACATTAACCCAAACCCTAAACCTAAAGGTAACCCAAACCCAAACCCTAACCATAAACCTAACTCTAACCCAAACCCTAATGCTAACGCTAACCCTAACCCAAACCGTAAGCCTAACCCTAAACCTAACAATATTCCTAACCCTAACCCTAACCTTAACCCAAAACCTTACCCTAACCCTAACCCTAAACCTAACCCTGACCCTAACCCTAAACCTAACCCTAACCCAAACCCTAAACGTAACCATAATCGTAAACCTAACCCTAACCCTAACCCTAACCCAAACCGTAACCCTAACGCTAACCCTAACCCTAACCCTAACCCTAACCCTATTCCTAACCCTAACCCTAACCCTATACCTAAACCCAACCTTAAACCAAACCCTAACCCTAACCCTAACCCTAACCCTTATCCTAACACTAACCCTAACCCTAACACAAACCCAACCCCTAACCCTAACCCTAACCCAAACCCCAACGCTAACCCTAACCCTAACTCAAACCATAACCCTAACCCTAACCCTAACCCTAACCCAAACCCTAACCCTAATCCTAAACCTAACCCTAATCCTAAACCTAACCCTAACCCAAAAACTAACCCTAACACTAACCCTAACCTTAAAACTAACCCTAAAACTAACCCTAACCCTAACCCTATCCCAAACCATAACACTAACCATAACCTTAACCCTAATTCTAAGCCTTAACCTAACTCAAACTCAAACCCTAACCCTAACCCTAACCCTAACCCTAACCCTAACCCAAACCGTAACCCTAACGCTAACCCTAACCCTAACCCTAACCCTAACCCTATTCCTAACCCTAACCCTAACCCTATACCTAAACCCAACCTTAAACCAAACCCTAACCCTAACCCTAACCCTAAACCTAACCCTAACCCTAACCCTAACACTAAACCTTACCCAAACCCAGAACCTAAACTTAACCCTAATAGTAACCCTAACCCTAACCCGAACCCTAACCCAAACCCTAAGCTTAACACTAACCCTAACCCTAACACTAACCCAAATCAAAACCTAAATCTAACCCTGACCCAAACCCTAACCCTAATGCTAACCCTAACCCTAACCCTAACCCAAACCCTAACCCTAAACCTAACCCTAAACAAACCCTAACCCTAACCCTAACCCTAACCCTAATAAAACAATAACAACAACCCTTTCACTAACCCTAAACCTAACCCTAACCCTAACCGAAACCCAAATCCTAACCCAACCCTAACCCAAACCCAAACCCTAACCCTAAACCTAAACCTAACCCTTAACCAAACCCAAACTCAAACCTTAACACTAACTCTAACCCTATCTCAAACCTTAACCCTAACCCTAACCCTAACTCAAACACTAACCCTAACCCTAAATCGAACCCGAAAACAAACCATAGCCCTAACACTTAACCTAACACAAAACCTAAACCTAACCCTAACACTAACCCTAAAACAAACCCTAACCCTAACCCTAACCCTAACCCTAACCCTAACCCTAACCCCAACCCAAACCCTAAACCTAACCGTAACACTAACCCGTAACAATAACCCAAACCCTAACCCTAAACCTAACCCAAACCCGAACCCTAACCCTAACCCTAATCCTAATCCTAACCCTAACGCTAACCCGAACCCAAACCCTAACCTTAACCCAAACCCTAACCCTAACCC
>JAJHUQ010000061.1:1157500-1162500 GCA_035773235.1 Eospalax fontanierii | reverse complement strand
AAACCTAACCCTAAACCTAACCCTAACCCTTAACCAAACCCAAACTCAAACCTTAAACCTAACTCTAACCCTAACCCAAACCTTATCCCTAACCCTAACCCTAACCCTAACTCAAACCCTAACCCTAACCCTAATTCGAACCCGAACCCAAACCATTTCCCTAACCCTAAACCTAACCCAAAACCTAAACCTAACCCTAACCCTAACCCTAACCCTAACCCCATCCCAAACCCTAAACCTAACCCTAACACTAAACCCTTACAATAACCCATACCCTTACCCTTAACCTAACTCGAACCCAAACCGTAAACTTAACCCTAAATGTAACCATAATACTAACCCTAACCCTAACCCAAATCCTAAACCTAACACTAAAACTAACCCTAACACTAACTCAAACCCTAACCCTAACCCTAACGCAAACCAAAACCCTAACCCCACCCCTAACCCTACCCCTAACCCTAACCCTAACCCAAACCGTGAACCTAACCTTAACCCTAATCCTAACCGATACCCAAACCCTAAATTTAACCCTAATCTTAACCCTAAACCTAACCTTACTTAAACCCAAACCCTAACCCTAAACCTAAACCTAACCCTTAATCAAACCAAACCCTAACCCTAACCCTAACCCTAACCCTAACCCTAACCCAAACCCTAATCCTAACACTAACCCTAATCCTAATCCTAAACCTAACCGTAAGGTTAACCCTAACCCAAACCCTAACCCTAACACTAAACCTAACCCTAATCCTAAATCTAACTCTAAACCTAACCCAAACCCTAACCCTAACCCTAACCCTAACCCTAACCGAAACCCAAACACTAAAACCTAACCCTAATGGTAACCCTAACCTTAACCCTAACACTATCCATAACCCTAACCCAAACCCAAACCCTAACACAAACCCTAACATTAACCTAACCCTAACCCTAACCCTAATCAATACCCAAACCCTAAAATTAACCATAATCTTAACACTAACCCTAACCTTCCTCAAAATCAAACCCTAACCCTAAACATAAACCTAACCCTTAATCAAACCAAACCCAAACCCTAACCCTAACCCTAAACCTAACCCAAACCCAAACCCAAACCGAAACCCAAAACCTAATCCTAAAACTAAACCTAACCTTTACCCAAACCCAAACCCTAACCCTAACCCTAACTCAAACCCACACCGTAACCCTAACCCTAACCCAAACCCTAACCCTAAACCTAACCCAAACTCAAACCCTAAAATTAACCCTAATCGTAACCCTAACCCTAACCATAACCATAACCCAAACCCTAATCTTAACACTAACGCTAACACTAACCGAAATCAAAACCTAAACCTAACCCTAACACAAACCTTAACCCTAACCCTAAACCTAACCCTAACCCAAACCCTAACCCTAACCCTAACCATAACCGAAACCCTAACCCTATCGCTAACCATAACCCTAACCCTAATCAAACCATAACACAACCCTAACCTTAACCCTAATGCTAACCCTAAACCTAAATCAAACCCAAACCCTAACCCTAACCCTAACCCAAACCCTCAACTTAACAGTAACCGTAACCCTAACACTAACCCAAATCAAAACCTAAATCTTACCCTAACCCAAATCCTAACCCTAACCCTAACCCTAACCCTAACCCTAACCCTAACCCTAACCCAAACCCTAACCCTAACACTAAACCTAACCCTAATCCTAAATCTAACTCTAAACCTAACCCAAACCCTAACCCTAACCCTAACCCTAACCCTAACCGAAACCCAAACCCTAAACCTAACCCTAATGGTAACCCTAACCTTAACCCTAACACTATCCATAACCCTAACCCAAACCCAAACCCTAACACAAACCCTAACATTAACCTAACCCTAACCCTCACCCTAATCAATACCCAAATCCTAAAATTAACCATAATCTTAACACTAACCCTAACCTTCCTCAAAATCAAACCCTAACCCTAAACATAAACCTAACCCTTAATCAAACCAAACCCAAACCCTAACCCTAACCCTAAACCTAACCCAAACCCAAACCCAAACCGAAACCCAAACCCTAATCCTAAAACTAAACCTAACACTTACCCAAACCCAAACCCTAACCCTAACCCTAACTCAAACCCAAACCGTAACCCTAACCCTAACCCAAACCCTAACCCTAAACCTAACCCAAACTCAAACCCTAAAATTAACCCTAATCGTAACCCTAACCCTAACCATAACCATAACCCAAACCCTAATCTTAACACTAACGCTAACACTAACCGAAAGCAAAACCTAAACCTAACCCTAACACAAACCCTAACCCTAACCCTAACCCTAACCCTAACCCAAACCCTAACCCTAACCCTAACCATAACCGAAACCCTAACCCTATCGCTAACCATAACCCTAACCCTAATCAAACCATAACACAACCCTAACCTTAACCCTAATGCTAACCCTAAACCTAACTCAAACCCAAACCCTAACCCTAACCCTAACCCAAACCCTCAACTTAACAGTAACCGTAACCCTAACACTAACCCAAATCAAAACCTAAACCTAACCCTAAACCTAACCCAAACCCAATCCCTAACCCTACCCCTAACCCAAACCCAAACCCTAACCCTAACCCTAACCCTAACCCTAACCCTAACCCTAACTCAAACCCTAAACCTTACCCTAACCCAAACCCTAACCCTAAACCTAACCATAACCTTAATCCTAACCCTAACCCTAAGCCAAAAACTAACCCTAACCCTAACGCAAATCGTAACCTTAACCCTAACCCTAACCCTAATGCAAACCCTCGCCTAACCTTAACCCTAACCTAAAACCTAAACCTAACCCTAACCCAAACCGTAAACCAAAATCTAACCCTAACCCTAACCCTAACCCTAAACCTAACCTTAACCCAAACCGTAACGCTAACGCTAACCCTAACCCTAACCCTAACCCTAACCCTATTCCTAACCCTAACCCTAACCCTAACCCCAAGCTTAAACCAAACCCTAACCCTAACCCTAACCCTAAACCTAACCCTAACCCTAACCCTAACACTAAACCTTACCCAAACCCAAAACCTAAACTTAACCCTAATCGTAACCCTAACCCTTACCCGAACCCTAACCCAAACCCTAAACTTAACACTAACCCTAACCCTAACACTAACCCAAATCAAAACCTAAACCTAAACCTGACCCAAACCCTAAACCTAACGCTAACCCTTACCCTAACCCTAACCCAAACCCTAACCCTAAACCTAACCCTAAACAAACCCTAACCCTAACCCTAACCCTAACCCTAAGAAACAATAACAACAACCCATTCACTAAACCTAACCCTAACCCTAACCCTAACCGAAACCCAAATCCTAACCCAACCCTAACCCAAACCCAAACCCTAACCCTAAACCTAAACCTAACCCTTAACCAAACCCAAACTCAAACCTTAACGCTAACTATAACCCTAACCCAAACCTTAACCCTAACCCTAACTCAAACACTAACCCTAACCCTAATTCGAACCCGAACCCAAACCATAACCATAACCCTTAACCTAACACTAAACCTAAACCTAACCCTAACCCTAAACCTAAACCAAACCCTAACCCTAACCCTAACCCTAAACCTAACACTAATCCTAACCCTAACACCAACCCTAACCCTAACCCCAACCCAAACCCCAAACCTAACCCTAACACTAACCCGTAACAATAACCCTATCCCTAACCGTAAACCTAACCCAAACCCGAACCCTAAACCTAACCCTAATCCTAATCCTAACCCTAACGCTAACCCGAACCCAAATCCTAACCTTAACCCAAACACTAACCCTGACACTAACCCTAACCCTAATCCTAAACCTAACACTAACCCTAACAAAAAACCCTAACCCTAACACTAACACTAACCTTAACCCTAAATGCTAACCCTAACCCTAACCCTAACCCTAAACCTAACCGAAACCCTAACCCTAAACCTAACCCTAATCCATAACCCTAACCCAAACCCAAACCCTAACACTAGCCCTAACACTAACCCTAAACTTAACTCTAACCCTAACCAAAACCCAAACACTAACCCTAACACTAACCCAAACCCAAACCCAAAGCCTAAACCCAAACCTAACCCTTACCCAAACCGAAACCCTAACCCTAACCCTAAAACTAACCCTAACGCAAACCCAAAACCTAACCCTAAACCTAAACCTAACCCAAACCCTAACCCTAACCCTAACCTAAACCAAAACCCTAACCCTAACTCTAAACCTATCCCTAACCCTAACCCTAACCCTAACCCTAACCCTAACCCTAACCCTAAAACCTAACCCTAACCCTAAACCTAACCCTAACCCTAAGCCTAACCCTAACCCTAACACTAAACATAACCCAAACTCAAACGCTAAACTTAACCCTAATCGTAACAATAACCCTAAACCTAACCCTAACGCAAACCCTAAACTTAACAGTAACCCTAACTCTAACACTAACCCAAATCAAAACCTAAACCTCAACCTAACCCAAACACTAACCCTAAACCTAACAGTAACCCTAACCCTAACCCTTAACCAAACCCAAACTCAAACCTTAACACTAACTCTAACCCTAACCCAAACCTTAACCCTAACCCTAACCCTAACTCAAACACTAACCCTAACCCTAATTGGAACCCGAACCCAAACCATAACCCTAACCCTTAACCTAACACAAAACCTAAACCTAACCCTAACCCTAACCCTAAACCAAACCCTAACCCTAAACCTAACACTAATCCAAAACCTAACCCTAACCCTAACCCTAACCTAAACACAAACCCTAAACCTAACCCTATCACTAACCCGTAACAATAAACCTAAGCCTAACCCAAAACCTAACCCAAACCCGAACCCTAACCCTAACCCTAATCCTAATCCTAACCCTAATGCTAACCTGAACATAAACCCTAACCTTAACCCAAACCTTAACCCTAACCCTAACCCAAACCCAAATCCTAAGCCTAAACCCAAACCTAACCC
>JAJHUQ010000061.1:1132500-1155000 GCA_035773235.1 Eospalax fontanierii | reverse complement strand
ACCTAACGCAAACCCAAAACCTAACCCTGAACCTAAACCTAACCCTAACCCAAACCCAAACCCTAATCCTAACACTAACTCAAACACACACCGTAACCCTAAACCTAACCCAAACCCTAACCCTAACCCTAATCCAAACCCTAACCCTAAGCCTAACCCTAAACCTAAACCATAACCCCTAACCCCAAACATTAACCCAAACCCTAACCCTAAACCTAACCCAAACAAAACCCTAAACCTAACCCTAACTCTAACCCAAACCCTAACGCTAACGCTAACCCTAACCCAAACCATAACCATAACTGTAAACCTAACCCTATTCCTAACCCTAACCCTAAACTTAACCCAAAACCTTACCCTAACCCTAAACCCTAAACCTAACCGTAATTGTAAACCTAAACCTAACCCTAACCCTAACCCTAACCCTAACCCTAACCCTAAACCAAACCGTAACCCTAACGATAACCCTAACCCTAACCCTAACCCTAACCCTAACCCTAACCCTAACCCTAAGCCTAACCCTAACTCTAACCCAAACCGTAACCCTAACCCTAACCCTAATCCCAAACTTAAACCAAACCCTAACCCTAACCCTAACACTAAACCTAACCCTAACCCTAACCCTAACACTAAACCTTACCCAAACCCAAAACCTAAACTTAACCCTAATCGTAACCCTAACCCTAACCCGAACCCTAACCCAAACCCTAAGCTTAACACTAACCCTAACCCTAACACTAACCCAAATCAAAACCTAAACCTAACCCCGACGCAAACCCTAACCCTAACCTTAAGCCTAATCCTAACCCAAACCTTAACCCAAACACTAACCCTAACACTAACTCTAACCCTAATCCTAAACCTAACACTAACCCTAACCCAAACCCTAACACTAACACTAACACTAACCTTAACCCTAAACGCTAACCCTAACCCTAACCCTAACCCTAAACCTAACCGAAACCCAAACCCTAAACCTAACCCTAATTGTAACCCTAACCCTAACCCTAACCCTAAACCTAACCCTAATCCATAACCCTAACCCAAACCCAAACCCTAACACTAGCCCTAACACTAACCCTAACCTTACCCCTAACACTAAACGAAACCCAAACCCTAACCCTAACCCTAACTCAACCCCAAACCCTAAGCCTAAACCCAAACCTAACCCTTACCCAAACCGAAACCCTAACCCTAATCCTAACCCTAAAACTAACCCTAACGCAAACCCAAAACCTAACCCTAAACCTAAACCTAACCCTAAACCTAAACCTAACCCTAACCCTAACCCTAACCCTAACCCTAATCCTAAACATAACCCAAACCCAAACGCTAAACTTAACCCTAATCGTAACCCTAACCCTAAACCTAACCCTAAACCTAACCCTAACGCAAACCCTAAACTTAACACTAACCCTAAAACTAAGACTAACCCGAATCAAAACCTAAACCTCAACCTAACCCAAACCCTAAACCTAAACCTAACAGTAACCCTAACCCTAACCCTAACCCAAACCCTAACACTAACCCTAAACCAAACCCTAACCCTAAACCTAACCCAAACTCAAACCCTAAAATTAACCCTAATCGTAACCCTAACCCTAACCCTAACCATAACCCAAACCCTAAACTTAACACTAACCCTAACACTAACCGAAATCAAAACCTAAACCTAACCCTAACCCAAACCCTAACATTAACCCTAACCCTAACCCTAACCCAAACCCTAACCCTAACCCTAACACTAACCCAAACCCTAACCCTATCCCTAACCCTAACCCTAACCCTAATCAAACCATAACACAACCCTAACTTTAACCCTAATGCTAACCCTAAACCTAACTCAAACCCAAACCCTAACCCTAACCCTAAAACTAACCTTAACCCGAAACCCTAACCCTAACCCTAACTCTAACCGTAACCCTAACCCTAAACCTAACCGAAACCCAAACCCTAAACCTAACCCTAATCGTAACCCTAACCCTAACCCTAACCCTATCCATAACCATAACCCAAACCCAAACCCTAACACTAGCCCTAACACTACCGAAACCAAAACCCTAATCCTAACCCTAACCCAAACCCAAACCCTAAGCCTAAACCTAACCCTAACCCTAAGCCTTACCCAAACCCAAACCCTAACCCTAAACCTAAACCTAACGCAAACCCGAAACCTAACCCTAAACCTAAACCTAACCCTAACCCAAACACAAACCCTAATCCTAAGACTAACTCAAACCCACACCGTAACTCTAACCCTAACCCAAACCCTAACCCTAACCCTAACCCAAACCGTAACCCTAACCCTAAACCTAACTCTATTCCTAACCCTAACCCTAACCTTAACCCAAACCCTTACCCTAACCCTAACCCTAAACCTAACCCTGACCCTAACCCTAAACCTAACCCTAACCCAAACCCTAAACCTAACCCTAATCGTAACCCTAACTCTAACCCTAACCCTATCCATATCCATATCCATAACCATAACCCAAACCCAAACACTAACACTAACCCTAACCCTAACCCTAAAACTAACCGAAACCCAAAACCTAACCCTAACCCTAACCCTAACCCAAACCTTAACCCTCACCCTAACTCTAACCCTAACTCAAACCCTAACCCCAACACTAACCCTAATACTAACAATAACCCAAACCCTCACCCTGACCCTAATCCAAACCAAAACACTAACCCTATCCCTAACCCTAACCCTAACCATAACCCTAACCAAAACCCTATCCCTAAACCTAATCCTAAACCTAACCCTAATCCAAACCCAAACCGTAACCCTAAACCTAACCCTAAACCTAACCCTAACCCTAATCCTAACCCTAACCCTAACGCTAACCGTAACCCTAACCCTAAACCTAACCCTAACCCAAAACCAAACCCTAACGCTAACCCTAAACCTAACCCTAACCCAAACAATAACCCTAACCCTAAACCTAACCCTATCCATAACCATAACCCAAACCCAAACCCTAACACTAACCCTAAACCTAACCCTAACCCTAAGCCAAACCAAAACCCTAACTCTAACCCTAACCTTAACCCAAACACTAACCCTAAACCTAACTCTAACCCTTACCCAAACCCTAACCCTAAACCTAACCCATAACCCCTAACCCCAAACATTAACCCAAACCCTAACCCTAAACCTAACCCAAACCCAAACCCTAACCCTAACCCTAACTCTAACCCAAACCCTAACCCTAACGCTAACCCTAACCCAAACTCTAACCCTAACACTAAACCTAATCCTATTCCTAACCCTAACCCTAACCCTAACCTTAACCCAAACCCTTACCCTAACCCTAACCCTAAACCTAACCCTAACCCTAACCCTAACCCTAAACCTAAACCTAACCCAAAACCAAACCCTAAACTTAACCCTAATCGTAACCCTAACCCTAACCCTAACCCTAAACCATACCCTCAACTTAACACTAACCGTAACCCTAACACTAACCCAAATCAAAACCTAAAACTAACCCTAACCCTAACCCAAACCCAATCCCTAACCCTAACCCTAACCCTAACCCAAACCCTAACCCTAACCCTAACCCTAACTCAAACCCTAACCCTTACCCTAACCCAAACCCTAACCCTAAACCTAACCATAACCTTAATCCTAACCCTAACCCTAAGCCAAAAACTAACCCTAACCCTAACACAAACCCTAACCTTAACCCTAACCCTAACCCTAACCCTAATGCAAACCCTACCCCTAACCTTAACCCTAACCTAAAATCTAAACCTAACCCTAACCCAAACCGTAAACCAAAATCTAATCCTACCCCCCACCCTAACCCTAAAACTAAACCCTCCCCAAACCCAAAACCTAAACTTAACCCTAATCGTAACCCTAACCCTAACACGAACCCTAACCCAAACCCTAAACTTAACACTAACCCTAACCCTAACACTAACCCAAATCAAAACCTAAACCTAACCCTGACCCAAACCCTAACCCTAACGCTAACCCTAACCCTAACCCTAACCCTAACCCAAACCCTAACCCTAATCCTAACCCTAAACAAACCCTAACAATAACCCTAACCCTAACCCTAATAAAACAATAACAACAACACTTTCACTAACCCTAACCCTAACCCTAACCCTAAACGAAACCCAAATCCTAACCCAACCTTGGCCCAAACCCAAACCCTAACCCTAAAACTAAACCTAACCCTTAAGCAAACCAAAACTCAAAACTTAACGCTAACTCTAACCCTAACCCAAACCTTAACCCTAACCCTAACCGTAACCCTAACCCTAACCTTAAACCAAACCCTAACCCTAACCCTAACACTAAACCTAACCCTAACCATAACCCTAACCCTAAACCTAACCCAAACCCAAACCGTAAATTTAACCTTAATCGTATCCCTAACCCTAACCATAACCCTAACCCAAACCCTAAACTTAACACTAACCCTAACGCTAATACTAACCCAAATCAAAACCTAAACCTAACCCTAACCCAAACCTTAACACTAATCCTAACCCTAATCAAACCATAACACTAACCCTAACCTTAACCCTAATGTTAACCCTAAACCTAACTCAAAGTCAAACCCTAACCCTAACCCTAACCCTAACCCAAACCTTAACCCTAACCCTAACTCTAACCCTAACTCAAACCCTAACCCCAACACTAAACCTAATACTAACAATAACCCAAACCCTAACCCTGACCCTAACCCAAACCAAAACACTAACCCTATCCATAACCCTAATCCTAACCCTAACCCTAACCCTAACCCTAACCCTAACAAAACCCTAAACCTAACCCTAATCCTAACCCTAAGCGTAACCCTAACCAAAACCCTAACCCTAAACCTAATCCTAATCCTAACCCTAATCCAAACCCAAACCGTAACCCTAAACCTAACCCTAAACCTAACCCTAACCCTAATCCTAACCCTAACCCTAACGCTAACCGTAACCCTAACCCTAAACCTAACCCTAACCCAAAACCAAACCCTAACGCTAACCCTAAACCTAACCCTAACCCAAACAATAACCCTAACCCTAAACCGAATCCTAAACCACATCCTAACCCTAACACTAACCCTAACCTAACAGTAACCCTAAGCCAAAGCCTAAGCCAAACCCTAACCGGTACCCTAACCTTAGACCAAGCCCAAACCCTAAACATATCACTAACCCAAACCCGGACCGTAGCCATAACCACAAACCAAAACCTAACCCTATTCCTAACCCTAAAACAAATCTTAACCCTAACCCTAACCCTAACCCTAACCCTAACCCTAATCCTAAACCTAACACTAACCCTAACAAAAAACCCTAACCCTAACACTAACACTAACCTTAACCCTAAATGCTAACCCTAACCCTAACCCTAACCCTAAACCTAACCGAAACCCTAACCCTAAACCTAACCCTAATCCATAACCCTAACCCAAACCCAAACCCTAACACTAGCCCTAACACTAACCCTAAACTTAACCCTAACCCTAACCAAAACCCAAACACTAACCCTAACACTAACCCAAACCCAAACCCAAAGCCTAAACCCAAACCTAACCCTTACCCAAACCGAAACCCTAACCCTAATCCTAAAACTAACCCTAACGCAAACCCAAAACCTATCCCTAAACCTAAACCTAACCCAAACCCTAACCCTAACCCTAACCTAAACCAAAACCCTAACCCTAACTCTAACCCTAACCCAAAACCTAACCCTAACCCTATCCCTAATCCTAACCCAACCCTCACCCTAACCCTAATCCTAAACCAAACCCTAAACGTAATCCTAACCCTAAACCCGAACCCTAAACCTAACCCTAACCCTAAACCTAATCCTAACCCAAAACCTAACCATAACCCAAACCCTAACCCTAACTCTAACCCTAACCCAAAACCTAAACCTAACACTAACCCAAACCCTAAACCAAACCCTAACAATAATCCTAACCCTAACCCTATTCCTAACCCTAACCCTAACACAAACCATAACCCTAACACTAATATAAACCCAAAACCTAAACCTAAACCTAAACCTAACCCTAACCCAAACACAAACCCTAATCCTATCACTAACCCAAAATCACACCGTAACCCTAAACCTAACCCAAACCCTAACCTTATTCCTAACCATAACACTAACCCTAGACCTAACCCGAAACCTAAACCTAACCCTAACCCTAACCCTAAACCAAACCAAAGCCCTAAACCTCACCCTAACCCTAATCCTAACCCTAACCCCAACCCTAACCCAAACATTCAACCTAACACTAGCCCTAAACTCTAACCCTAACCATAACCCTAACCCAAAGCCTAACCCTAACCCTAACCCAAACCCCAACCCAAACATTAACAATAACCCTAACACTAACCCTATTCCTAAACCTAACCGTCACCCAAACCCAAACCCTAACACCATCCCTAAAACAAACCCACACCGTAACCCTAACCCTAACCCAAATCCAAACCCTAACCCTAACCCTATACCTAACCGAAACCCTTAACTTAACGCTAACCCAAACCCTAACCCTAACCCTAACCCTAATCGATACCCAAACCCTAAAATTAACCATAATCTTAACACTAACCCTAACCTTCCTCAAAATCAAACCCTAACCCTAAACATAAACCTAACCCTTAATCAAACCAAACCCAAACCCTAACCCTAACCCTAAACCTAACCCAAACCCAAACCCAAACCGAAACCCAAACCCTAATCCTAAAACTAAACCTAACCCTTACCCAAACCCAAACCCTAACCCTAACCCTAACTCAAACCCACACCGTACCCCTAACCCTACCCCAAACCCTAACCCTAAACCTAACCCAAACTCAAACCCTGAAATTAACCCTAATCGTAACCCTAACCCTAAACATAACCATAACCCAAACCCTAATCTTAACACTAACGCTAACACTAACCGAAATCAAAACCTAAACCTAACCCTAACACAAACCCTAACCCTAACCCTAACCCTAACCCTAACCCAAACCCCAATCCTAACCCTAACCATAACCGAAACCCTAACCCTATCGCTAACCATAACCCTAACCCTAATCAAACCATAACACAACCCTAACCTTAACCCTAATGCTAACCCTAAACCTAACTCAAACCCAAACCCTAACCCTAACCCTAACCCAAACCCTCAACTTAACAGTAACCGTAACCCTAACACTAACCCAAATCAAAACCTAAACCTAACCCTAAACCTAACCCAAACCCAATCCCTAACCCTACCCCTAACCCAAACCCAAACCCTAACCCTAACCCTAACCCTAACCCTAACCCTAACCCTAACTCAAACCCTAAACCTTACCCTAACCCAAACCCTAACCCTAAACCTAACCAAAACCTTAATCCTAACCCTAACCCTAAGCCAAAAACTAACCCTAACCCTAACACAAATCGTAACCTTAACCCTAACCCTAACCCTAATGCAAACCCTCGCCTAACCTTAACCCTAACCTAAAACCTAAACCTAACCCTAACCCAAACCGTAAACCAAAATCTAACCCTAACCCTAACCCTAACCCTAAACCTAACCTTAACCCAAACCGTAACGCTAACGCTAACCCTAACCCTAACCCTAACCCTAACCCCAACCCTATTCCTAACCCTAACCCTAACCCTAACCCCAAGCTTAAACCAAACCCTAACCCTAACCCTAACCCTAAACCTAACCCTAACCCTAACCCTAACACTAAACCTTACCCAAACCCAAAACCTAAACTTAACCCTAATCGTAACCCTAACCCTTACCCGAACCCTAACCCAAACCCTAAACTTAACACTAACCCTAACCCTAACACTAACCCAAATCAAAACCTAAACCTAAACCTGACCCAAACCCTAACCCTAACGCTAACCCTTACCCTAACCCTAACCCAAACCCTAACCCTAAACCTAACCCTAAACAAACCCTAACCCTAACCCTAACCCTAACCCTAAGAAACAATAACAACAACCCTTTCACTAAACCTAACCCTAACCCTAACCCTAACCGAAACCCAAATCCTAACCCAACCCTAACCCAAACCCAAACCCTAACCCTAAACCTAAACCTAACCCTTAACCAAACCCAAACTCAAACCTTAAGGCTAACTATAACCCTAACCCAAACCTTAACCCTAACCCTAACTCAAACACTAACCCTAACCCTAATTCGAACCCGAACCCAAACCATAACCATAACCCTTAACCTAACACTAAACCTAAACCTAACCCTAACCCTAAACCTAAACCAAACCCTAACCCTAACCCTAACCCTAAACCTAACACTAATCCTAACCCTAACACTAACCCTAACCCTAACCCCAACCAAAACCCTAAACCTAACCCTAACACTAACCCGTAACAATAACCCTATCCCTAACCGTAAACCTAACCCAAACCCGAACCCAAACCCTAACCCTAACCCTAACCATAACCCTAACCGAAACCCAAACCCTAAACCTAACCTTAACCCAAACACTAACCCTGACACTAACCCTAACCCTAATCCTAAACCTAACACTAACCCTAACAAAAAACCCTAACCCTAACACTAACACTAACCTTAACCCTAAATGCTAACCCTAACCCTAACCCAAACCCTAACCCAAACATTAACAATAACCCTAACACTAACCCTATTCCTAAACCTAACCGTCACCCAAACCCAAACCCTAACACCATCCCTAAAACAAACCCACACCGTAACCCTAACCCTAACCCAAATCCAAACCCTAACCCTAACCCTATACCTAACCGAAACCCTTAACTTAACGCTAACCCAAACCCTAACCCTAACCCTAACCCTAATCGATACCCAAACCCTAAAATTAACCATAATCTTAACACTAACCCTAACCTTCCTCAAAATCAAACCCTAACCCTAAACATAAACCTAACCCTTAATCAAACCAAACCCAAACCCTAACCCTAACCCTAAACCTAACCCAAACCCAAACCCAAACCGAAACCCAAACCCTAATCCTAAAACTAAACCTAACCCTTACCCAAACCCAAACCCTAACCCTAACCCTAACTCAAACCCACACCGTAACCCTAACCCTAACCCAAACCCTAACCCTAAACCTAACCCAAACTCAAACCCTGAAATTAACCCTAATCGTAACCCTAACCCTAAACATAACCATAACCCAAACCCTAATCTTAACACTAACGCTAACACTAACCGAAATCAAAACCTAAACCTAACCCTAACACAAACCCTAACCCTAACCCTAACCCTAACCCTAACCCAAACCCCAATCCTAACCCTAACCATAACCGAAACCCTAACCCTATCGCTAACCATAACCCTAACCCTAATCAAACCATAACACAACCCTAACCTTAACCCTAATGCTAACCCTAAACCTAACTCAAACCCAAACCCTAACCCTAACCCTAACCCAAACCCTCAACTTAACAGTAACCGTAACCCTAACACTACCCATATCAAAACCTAAACCTAACCCTAAACCTAACCCAAACCCAATCCCTAACCCTACCCCTAACCCAAACCCAAACCCTAACCCTAACCCTAACCCTAACCCTAACCCTAACCCTAACTCAAACCCTAAACCTTACCCTAACCCAAACCCTAACCCTAAACCTAACCAAAACCTTAATCCTAACCCTAACCCTAAGCCAAAAACTAACCCTAACCCTAACGCAAATCGTAACCTTAACCCTAACCCTAACCCTAATGCAAACCCTCGCCTAACCTTAACCCTAACCTAAAACCTAAACCTAACCCTAACCCAAACCGTAAACCAAAATCTAACCCTAACCCTAACCCTAACCCTAAACCTAACCTTAACCCAAACCGTAACGCTAACGCTAACCCTAACCCTAACCCTAACCCTAACCCCAACCCTATTCCTAACCCTAACCCTAACCCTAACCCCAAGCTTAAACCAAACCCTAACCCTAACCCTAACCCTAAACCTAACCCTAACCCTAACCCTAACACTAAACCTTACCCAAACCCAAAACCTAAACTTAACCCTAATCGTAACCCTAACCCTTACCCGAACCCTAACCCAAACCCTAAACTTAACACTAACCCTAACCCTAACACTAACCCAAATCAAAACCTAAACCTAAACCTGACCCAAACCCTAACCCTAACGCTAACCCTTACCCTAACCCTAACCCAAACCCTAACCCTAAACCTAACCCTAAACAAACCCTAACCCTAACCCTAACCCTAACCCTAAGAAACAATAACAACAACCCTTTCACTAAACCTAACCCTAACCCTAACCCTAACCGAAACCCAAATCCTAACCCAACCCTAACCCAAACCCAAACCCTAACCCTAAACCTAAACCTAACCCTTAACCAAACCCAAACTCAAACCTTAACGCTAACTATAACCCTAACCCAAACCTTAACCCTAACCCTAACTCAAACACTAACCCTAACCCTAATTCGAACCCGAACCCAAACCATAACCATAACCCTTAACCTAACACTAAACCTAAACCTAACCCTAACCCTAAACCTAAACCAAACCCTAACCCTAACCCTAACCCTAAACCTAACACTAATCCTAACCCTAACACTAACCCTAACCCTAACCCCAACCAAAACCCTAAACCTAACCCTAACACTAACCCGTAACAAAAACCCCATCCCTAACCGTAAACCTAACCCAAACCCGAACCCTAAACCTAACCCTAATCCTAATCCTAACCCTAACGCTAACCCAAACCCAAATCCTAACCTTAACCCAAACACTAACCCTGACACTAACCCTAACCCTAATCCTAAACCTAACACTAACCCTAACAAAAAACCCTAACCCTAACACTAACACTAACCTTAACCCTAAATGCTAACCCTAACACTAACCCTAACCCTAAACCTAACCGAAACCCTAACCCTAAACCTAACCCTAATCCATAACCCTAACCCAAACCCAAACCCTAACACTAGCCCTAACACTAACCCTAAACTTAACCCTAACCCTAACCAAAACCCAAACACTAACCCTAACACTAACCCAAACCCAAACCCAAAGCCTAAACCCAAACCTAACCCTTACCCAAACCGAAACCCTAACCCTAACCCTAAAACTAACCCTAATGCAAACCCAAAACCTAACCCTAAACCTAAACCTAACCCAAACCCTAACCCTAACCCTAACCTAAACCAAAACCCTAACCCTAACTCTAAACCTATCCCTAACCCTAACCCTAACCCTAAAACTAACCCTAACCCTAACCCTAACCCTAACCCTAAACCTAAACCTAACCCTAACCCTAAGCCTAACTCTAACCCTAACACTAAACATAACCCAAACTCAAACGCTAAACTTAACCCTAATCGTAACAATAACCCTAAACCTAACCCTAACGCAAACCCTAAACTTAACACTAACCCTAACTCTAACACTAACCCAAATCAAAACCTAAACCTCAACCTAACCCAAACACTAACCCTAAACCTAACAGTAACCCTAACCCTAACCCTTAACCAAACCCAAACTCAAACCTTAACACTAACTCTAACCCTAACCCAAACCTTAACCCTAACCCTAACCCTAACTCAAACACTAACCCTAACCCTAATTGGAACCCGAACCCAAACCATAACCCTAACCCTTAACCTAACACAAAACCTAAACCTAACCCTAACCCTAACCCTAAACCAAACCCTAACCCTAAACCTAACACTAATCCAAAACCTAACCCTAACCCTAACCCTAACCTAAACCCAAACCCTAAACCTAACCCTATCACTAACGCGTAACAATAAACCTAACCCTAACCCAAAACCTAACCCAAACCCGAACCCTAACCCTAACCCTAATCCTAATCCTAACCCTAATGCTAACCTGAACATAAACCCTAACCTTAACCCAAACCCTAACCCTAACCCTAACCCAAACCCAAATCCTAAGCCGAAACCCAAACCTAACCCTTACCCAAACCGAAACCCTAACCCTAACCCTAACCCTAAAACTAACCCTAACGCAAACACAAAACCTAACCCTAAACCTAAACCTAAACCTAAACCTAAACCTAACCCTAACCCTAACCCTAACCCTAACCCTAAACCTAAACAATAACCCCTAACCCCAAACATTAACCCAAACCCTAAACCTAAAGGTAACCCAAACCCAAACCCTAACCATAAACTTAACTCTAACCCAAACCCTAATGCTAACGCTAACCCTAACCCAAACCGTAACCCTAACCCTAAACCTAACCCTATTCCTAACCCTAACCCTAACCTTAACCCAAAACCTTACCCTAACCCTAACCCTAAACCTAACCCTGACCCTAACCCTAAACCTAACCCTAACCCAAACCCTAAACGTAACCATAATCGTAAACCTAACCCTAACCCTAACCCTAACCCTAATCCTAACCCTAACCCTAACCCTAACCCAAACCGTAACCCTAACGCTAACCCTAACCCTAACCCTAACCCTAACCCTATTCCTAACCCTAACCCTAACCCTATACCTAAACCCAACCTTAAACCAAACCCTAACCCTAACCCTAACCCTAAACCTAACCCTAACCCTAACCCTAACACTAAACCTTACCCAAACCCAGAACCTAAACTTAACCCTAATAGTAACCCTAACCCTAACCCGAACCCTAACCCAAACCCTAAGCTTAACACTAACCCTAACCCTAACACTAACCCAAATCAAAACCTAAATCTAACCCTGACCCAAACCCTAACCCTAACGCTAACCCTAACCCTAACCCTAACCCAAACCCTAACCCTAAACCTAACCCTAAACAAACCCTAACCCTAACCCTAACCCTAATAAAACAATAACAACAACCCTTTCACTAACCCTAAACCTAACCCTAACCCTAACCAAAACCCAAATCCTAACCCAACCCTAACCCAAACCCAAACCCTAACCCTAAACCTAAACCTAACCCTTAACCAAACCCAAACTCAAACCTTAACACTAACTCTAACCGAATCTCAAACCTTAACCCTAACCCTAACCCTAACTCAAACACTAACCCTAACCCTAAATCGAACCCGAAAACAAACCATAGCCCTAACACTTAACCTAACACAAAACCTAAACCTAACCCTAACACTAACCCTAAAACAAACCCTAACCCTAACCCTAACACTAAACCTAACACTAATCCTAACCCTAACCCTAACCCTAACCCTAACCCCAACCCAAACCCTAAACCTAACCGTAACACTAACCCGTAACAATAACCCAAACCCTAACCCTAAACCTAACCCAAACCCGAACCCTAACCCTAACCCTAATCCTAATCCTAACCCTAACGCTAACCCGAACCCAAACCCTAACCTTAACCCAAACCCTAACCCTAACCCTAACCCAAACCCAAACCCTAGGCCTAAACCCAAACCTAACCCTTACCCAAACCGAAACCCTAACCCTAACCCTAACCCTAAAACTAACCTTAACGCAAACCCAAAACCTAACCCTAAACCTAAACCTAACCCTAAACCTAAACCTAACCCTAACCCTAACCCTAACCCTAACCCTAAACATAACCCAAACCCAAACGCTAAACTTAAACCTAATCGTAACCCTAACCCTAAACCTAAACCTAACCCTAACCCTAAGACTAACCCTAACCCTAATCCTAAACCTAACAGTAACCCTAACTCAAAACCTAACCCTAACCCTAACACTAATCTTAAACCTAAACCCTAACCCTAAGCCTAACCCAAAATCTAACCCTAACAATAACACAAACCCTAACCTTAACACTAACCCTAACCCTAAGACTAACCCAAATCAAAACCTAAACCTCAACCTAACCCAAACCCTAACCCTAAACCTAACAGTAACCCTAAATCTAACCCTAAACCAAACCCTAACCCTAACCCTAACCCAAACCCTAAAACTAAACCTAACCCAAACTCAAACCCTAAAATTAACCCTAATCGTAACCCTAACCCTAACCCTAACCCTAACCATAACCCAAACCTGAAACTTAACACTAACCCTAACACTAACCGAAATCAAAACCTAAACCTAACCCTAACCAAAACCCTAACCCTAACCCTAACCCTAACCCTGACCCAAACCCTAACACTATCCCTAACCCTAACCCTAACCCTAATCAAACCATAACACAACCCTAACCTTAACCCTAATGCTAACCCTAAATCTAACTCAAACCCAAGCCCTAAACTTAACCCTAAAACTAACCTTAACCCGAAACCCTAACCCTAACCCTAACCCTAACCCTAACCCTAACCCTAACCCTAACCCTAACTCTAAACCTAACTCTAACCCTAACCCTAACCCTAAACCTAACCTAAACCCAAACCCTAAACCTAAACCTAATCGTAAGCCTAACCCTAACCCTAACCCTATCCATAACCATAACCCAAACCCAAACCCTAACACTAGCCCTAACACTAGCGAAACCAAAACCCTAAACCTAACCCTAACCCAAACCCAAACCCTAAGCCTAAACCTAACCCTAACCCTAACCCTTACCCAAACCCAAACCCTAACCCTGAACCTAACCTAACGCAAACCCAAAACCTAACCCTGAACCTAAACCTAACCCTAACCCAAACCCAAACCCTAATCCTAACACTAACTCAAACCCACAACGTAACCCTAAACCTAACCCAAACCCTAACCCTAACCCTAATCCAAACCCTAACCCTAAGCCTAACCCTAAACCTAAACCATAACCCCTAACCCCAAACATTAACCCAAACCCTAACCCTAAACCTAACCCAAACCCAAACCCTAATCAAACCATAACACAACCCTAACCTTAACCCTAATGCTAACCCTAAATCTAACTCAAACCCAAGCCCTAAACGTAACCCTAAAACTAACCTTAACCCGAAATCCTAACCCAAGCCCTAACCCTACACCTAACCCAAACCCAAACCCTAAACCTAACCCTAACTCTAACCCAAACCCTAACGCTAACGCTAACCCTAACCCAAACCATAACCATAACTGTAAACCTAACCCTATTCCTAACCCTAACCCTAAACTTAACCCAAAACCTTACCCTAACCCTAACCCTATACCTAACCCTGACCCTAACCCTAAACCTAACCCTAACCCAAACCCTAAACCTAACCGTAATTGTAAACCTAAACCTAACCCTAACCCTAACCCTAAACCAAACCGTAACCCTAACGATAACCCTAACCCTAACCCTAACCCTAACCCTAACCCTAACCCTAACCCTAACCCTAAGCCTAAGCCTAACTCTAACCCAAACCGTAACCCTAACCCTAACCCTAAACCCAAACTTAAACCAAACCCTAACCCTAACCCTAACACTAAACCTAACCCTAACCCTAACCCTAACACTAAACCTTACCCAAACCCAAAACCTAAACTTAACCCTAATCGTAACCCTAACCCTAACCCGAACCCTAACCCAAACCCTAAGCTTAACACTAACCCTAACCCTAACACTAACCCAAATCAAAACCTAAACCTAACCCCGACGCAAACCCTAACCCTAACCTTAAGCCTAATCCTAACCCAAACATTAACCCAAACACTAACCCTAACACTAACTCTAACCCTAATCCTAAACCTAACACTAACCCTAACCCAAACCCTAACACTAACACTAACACTAACCTTAACCCTAAACGCTAACCCTAACCCTAACCCTAACCCTAACCCTAAACCTAACCGAAACCCAAACCCTAAACCTAACCCTAATTGTAACCCTAACCCTAACCCTAACCCTAAACCTAACCCTAATCCATAACCCTAACCCAAACCCAAACCCTAACACTAGCCCTAACACTAACCCTAACCTTACCCCTAACCCTAAACGAAACCCAAACCCTAACCCTAACCCTAACTCAACCCCAAACCCTAAGCCTAAACCCAAACCTAACCCTTACCCAAACTGAAACCCTAACCCTAATCCTAACCCTAAAACTAACCCTAACGCAAACCCAAAACCTAACCCTAAACCTAAACCTAACCCTAAATTTAAAGCTAACCCTAACCCTAACCCTAACCCTAACCCTAATCCTAAACATAACCCAAACCCAAACGCTAAACTTAACCCTAATCGTAACCCTAACCCTAAACCTAACCCTAACGCAAACCCTAAACTTAACACTAACCCTAACCCTAAGACTAACCCAAATCAAAACCTAAACCTCAACCTAACCCAAACCCTAACCTTAAACCTAACAGTAACCCTAACCCTAACCCTAACCCAAACCCTAACCCTAACCCTAAACCAAACCCTAACCCTAAACCTAACCCAAACTCAAACCCTAAAATTAACCCTAATCGTAACCCTAACCCTAACCCTAACCATAACCCAAACCCTAAACTTAACACTAACCCTAACACTAACCGAAATCAAAACCTAAACCTAACCCTAACCCAAACCCTAACATTAACCCTAACCCTAACCCTAACCCAAACCCTAACCCTAACCCTAACACTAACCCAAACCCTAACCCTATCCCTAACCCTAACCCTAACCCTAATCAAACCATAACACAACCCTAACTTTAACCCTAATGCTAACCCTAAACCTAACTCAAACCCAAACCCTAACCCTAACCCTAAAACTAACCTTAACCCGAAACCCTAACCCTAAACCTAACGCTAACCGTAACCCTAACCCTAAACCTAACCGAAACCCAAACCCTAAACCTAACCCTAATCGTAACCCTAACCCTAACCCTAACCCTATCCATAACCATAACCCAAACCCAAACCCTAACACTAGCCCTAACACTACCGAAACCAAAACCCTAATCCTAACCCTAACCCAAACCCAAACCCTAAGCCTAAACCTAACCCTAACCCTAAGCCTTACCCAAACCCAAACCGTAACCCTAAACCTAAACCTAACGCAAACCCAAAACCTAACCCTAAACCTAAACCTAAGCCTAACCCAAACACAAACCCTAATCCTAAGACTAACTCAAACCCACACCGTAACTCTAACCCTAACCCAAACCCTAACCCTAACCCTAACCCAAACCGTTACCCTAACCCTAAACCTAACTCTATTCCTAACCCTAACCCTAACCTTAACCCAAACACTTACCCTAACCCTAACCCTAAACCTAACCCTGACCCTAACCCTAAACCTAACCCTAACCCAAACTCTAAACCTAACCCTAATCGTAACCCTAACTCTAACCCTAACCCTATCCATATCCATATCCATAACCATAACCCAAACCCAAACACTAACACTAAACATAACCCTAACCCTAAAACTAACCGAAACCCAAAACCTAACCCTAACCCTAACCCTAACCCAAACCTTAACCCTAACCCTAACTCTAACCCTAACTCAAACCCTAACCCCAACACTAACCCTAATACTAACAATAACCCAAACCCTCACCCTGACCCTAATCCAAACCAAAACACTAACCCTATCCCTAACCCTAATCCTCACCATAACCCTAACCCTAACCCTAACCCTAACCCTAACAAAACCCTAAACCTAACCCTAATCCTAACCCTAACCATAACCCTAACCAAAACCCTAACCCTAAACCTAATCCTAAACCTAACCCTAATCCAAACCCAAACCGTAACCCTAAACCTAACCCTAAACCTAACCCTAACCCTAATCCTAACCCTAACCCTAACGCTAACCGTAACCCTAACCCTAAACCTAACCCTAACCCAAAACCAAACCCTAATGCTAACCCTAAACCTAACCCTAACCCAAACAATGACCCTAACCCTAAACCTAACCCTATCCATAACCATAACCCAAACCCAAACCCTAACACTAACCCTAAACCTAACCCTAACCCTAAGCCAAACCAAAACCCTAACTCTAACCCTAACCTTAACCCAAACACTAACCCTAAACCTAACTCTAACCCTTACCCAAACCCTAACCCTAAACCTAACCCATAACCCCTAACCACAAACATTAACCCAAACCCTAACCCTAAACCTAACCCAAACCCAAACCCTAACCCTAACCCTCACTCCACCCCAAACCCTATTCCTAACGCTAACCCTAACCCAAACTCTAACCCTAACACTAAACCTAATCCTATTCCTAACCCTAACCCTAACCCTAACCTTAACCCAAACCCTTACCCTAACCCTAACCCTAAACCTAACCCTAACCCTAACCCTAACCCTAAACCTAAACCTAACCCAAAACCAAACCCTAAACTTAACCCTAATCGTAAACCTAACCCTAACCCTAACCCTAAACCAAACCCTCAACTTAACACTAACCGTAACCCTAACACTAACCCAAATCAAAACCTAAAACTAACCCTAACCCTAACCCAAACCCAATCCCTAACCCTAACCCTAACCCTAACCCAAACCCTAACCCTAACCCTAACCCTAACTCAAAACCTAACCCTTACACTAACCCAAACCCTAACCCTAAACCTAACCATAACCTTAATCCTAACCCTAACCCTAAGCCAAAAACTAACCCTAACCCTAACACAAACCCTAACCTTAACCCTAACCCTAACCCTAACCCTAATGCAAACCCTACCCCTAACCTTAACCCTAACCTAAAATCTAAACCTAACCCTAACCCAAACCGTAAACCAAAATCTAACCCTAACCCTAACCCTAACCCTAAAACTAAACCTTACCCAAACCCAAAACCTAAACTTAACCCTAATCGTAACCCTAACCCTAACACGAACCCTAACCCAAACCCTAAACTTAACACTAACCCTAACCCTAACACTAACCCAAATCAAAACCTAAACCTAACCCTGACCCAAACCCTAACCCTAACGCTAACCCTAACCCTAACCCTAACCCTAACCCAAACCCTAACCCTAATCCTAACCCTAAACAAACCCTAACAATAACCCTAACCCTAACACTAATAAAACAATAACAACAACACTTTCACTAACCCTAACCCTAACCCTAACCCTAAACGAAACCCAAATCCTAACCCAACCTTGACCCAAACCCAAACCCTAACCCTAAAACTAAACCTAACCCTTAACCAAACCAAAACTCAAAACTTAACGCTAACTCTAACCCTAACCCAAACCTTAACCCTAATCCTAACCGTAACCCTAACCCTAACCTTAAACCAAACCCTAACCCTAACCCTAACACTAAACCTAACCCTAACCATAACCCTAACCCTAAACCTAACCCAAACCCAAACCGTAAATTTAACCTTAATCGTATCCCTAACCCTAACCATAACCCTAACCCCAACCCTAAACTTAACACTAACCCTAACGCTAATACTAACCCAAATCAAAACCTAAACCTAACCCTAACCCAAACCTTAACACTAATCCTAACCCTAATCAAACCATAACACTAACCCTAACCTTAACCCTAATGTTAACCCTAAACCTAACTCAAAGTCAAACCCTAACCCTAACCCTAACCCTAACCCAAACCTTAACCCTAACCCTAACTCTAACCCTAACTCAAACCCTAACCCCAACACTAAACCTAATACTAACAATAACCCAAACCCTAACCCTGACCCTAACCCAAACCAAAACACTAACCCTATCCATAACCCTAATCCTAATCCTAACCCTAATCCAAACCCAAACCGTAACCCTAAACCTAACCCTAATCCTAACCCTAAGCGTAACCCTAACCAAAACCCTAACCCTAAACCTAATCCTAATCCTAACCCTAATCCAAACCCAAACCGTAACCCTAAACCTAACCCTAAACCTAACCCTAACCCTAATCCTAAACCTAACCCTAACGCTAACCGTAACCCTAACCCTAAACCTAACCCTAACCCAAAACCAAACCCTAACGCTAACCCTAAACCTAACCCTAACCCAAACAATAACCCTAACCCTAAACCGAATCTTAAACCACATCCTAACCCTAACACTAACCCTAACCTAACAGTAACCCTAAACCAAACCCTAAGCCAAACCCTAACCCTCACCCTAACCCTAACTCTAACCCAAACCCAAACCCTAAACCTATCACTACCCCAAACACGCATCGTAGCCCTATCCCCAAACCAAAACCTAACCCTATTCCTAACCCTAAAACAAATCTTAACCCTAACCTTAACCCTATCCCTAATCCTAACCCAACCCTCACCCTAACCCTAATCCTAACCCAAACCCTAAACGTAATCCTAACCCTAAACCCGAACCCTAAACCTAACCCTAACCCTAAACCTGATCCTAACCCAAACCCTAACCATAACCCAAACCCTAACCCTAACTTTAACCCTAACCCAAAACCTAAACCTAACACTAACCCAAACCCTAAACCAAACCCTAACAATAATCCTAACCCTAACCCTATTCGTAACCATAACCCTAACACAAACCATAACCCTAACACTAATATAAACCCAAAACCTAAACCTAAACCTAAACCTAACCCTAACCCAAACACAAACCCTAATCCTATCACTAACCCAAAATCACACCGTAACCCTAACCCTAACCCAAGCCCTAACCTTATTCCTAACCATAACACTAACCCTAGACCTAACACGAAACCTAAACCTAACCCTAACCCTAACCCTAAACCAAACCAAAGCCCTAAACCTCACCCTAACCCTAATCCTAACCCTAACCCCAACCCTAACCCAAACATTCAACCTAACACTAGCCCTAAACTCTAACCCTAACCATAACCCTAACCCAAAGCCTAACCCTAACCCTAACCCAAACCCTAACCCAAACATTAACAATAACCCTAACACTAACCCTATTCCTAAACCTAACCGTCACCCAAACCCAAACCCTAACACTATCCCTAAAACAATCCCACACCGTAACAATAACCCTAACCCAAATCCAAACCCTAACCCTAACCCTATACCTAACCGAAACCCTTAACTTTACGCTAACCCATACCCTAACCCTTACCCTTACCCAAACCAAAACCCTAACCCCAACTCTAATCCTAACCCTAACCCTAACCCTAACCCTAAACCTAACCCTAACCCAAACCCTAACCCTAACTCAAACCCTAACCCTAACCCTAACCCGAACAGAAACCCTAACCCTAAACCTAACCCTAACCCTAAACCTAATCCTAACCCTAACCCAAACCCTAAACCTACAACTAACACTAACCGAAACCCAAACACTAACTCTATCCATAACCCAAACCCACACCGTAACCCTAACCCTAACCCAAACCCTAAACATAACCCTAACCCTAACCCTAAACCTAACCCCTAACCCCTAACCACAAACATTAACCCAAACCCTAACACTAACCCTAACCCAAAACCAAACCCTCACCCTAACCCTATACCTAACCGAAACCCTAAACTTAAGGCTAACCCAAACCCTAACCATAACCCTAACAGTTACCCTAAACCTAACCCTATTCCTAACGCTAACCCTACCCCTAACCTTAACCCAAACCCTAACCCTAACCCTAACTCTAAACCTAACTCTAAACCTAACCCTAACCCTAAACCTAACCCAAACCCAAGCCCTAAACTTAATCCTAATCCTAACCCTAACCCTAACCCTAACCCTAATACAAACTCTAAACTTAACACTAATCCTAACCGTAACACTAATCCAAATCAAAACCGAAACCTAACCCTAATCCAAACCCTAACCCTAACCCTAACCCTAACCCTAATCAAATCATAACACTAAAACTAAACTTAACCCTAATGCTAACACTAAACCTAACTAAAACTCACACACTAACCCTAACCCTAACCCTAACCCAAAACTTTACCCTAACCCTAACCCTAACCCTAACTGAAACCCTAACCCTAACCCTAATTCTAAACCGAACCCAAAACATAACCCTAACCCTAAACCTAACCCAAAACCTAAACCTAACCCTAACCCTAAACCAAAATCTAACCCTAACCCTAACCCTAAACCTAATCCTAACCCTAACCCTAACCCTAACCCTAACCCCAAACCAATCCCTGAACCTAACCCTAATCCTAAACCCTAACAATAACCCTAACCCTAACCCTAAACCTAACGGAAACACAAACCCTAAACTTAACCCTAAATGTAACCCAAATACTAACCCTAACCCTAACCCAAACCCTAAAACTAACACTAACCCTAACCCTAACACTAACCCAAACCCTAACCCTAACCCTTACCCAAGCCAAAACCCTAACCCTAACTCTAATACAAACCCTAACCCTAACCCTAAATCTAAAACTAACCCTAACACTAAACCTAACGCTAACACGATCCCTAACACTAACCCTAATTCTAACCCTAACCCTAACGATAACCCTAACCCAAACCCTAACCCTAATCCAAACCCTAACCCTAACTCTAACCCTAACCCAAACCCTAACCCTAACCCTAACACTAAACCTAACCCTAACCCTAACCGAAACGCAAACCCTAAACCTAACCCTAATCGTAACCCTAACCCTAACCCTAACCCTATTAATAACCCTAACCCAAACCCAAACACTAACCCTAACCCTAACTGAAACCCAAACCCTAACCCTAACCCTAACCCAAACCCAAACCCTAACCCTAAACCTAAACCTAAACCTTAAACAAACCCAAACCCAAACGCTAACCCTAACCCTAACCCTAACCCAAACCCAAACCCAAACCCT
>JAJHUQ010000061.1:1077500-1127500 GCA_035773235.1 Eospalax fontanierii | reverse complement strand
AACTTAATCCTAATCGTAACCCTAACCCTAACCCTAACGCTAATACAAACTCTAAACTTAACACTAATCCTAACCGTAACACTAACCCAAATCAAAACCTAAACCTAACCCTAATCCAAACCCTAACCCTAACCCTAACCCTAACCCTAATCAAATCATAACACTAAAACTAAACTTGACCCTAATGCTAACACTAAACCTAACTAAAACTCACACACTAACCCTAACCCTAACCCTAACCCAAAACTTTACCCTAACCCTAACCCTAACCCTAACTGAAACCCTAACACTAACCCTAATTCTAAACCGAACCCAAAACATAACCCTAACCCTAAACCTAACCCAAAACCTACACCTAACCCTAACCCTAAACCTAAACCAAAATCTAACCCTAACCCTAACCCTAAACCTAATCCTAACCCTAACCCTAACCCTAACCCTAACCCTAACCCTAACCCCAACCCAATCCCTGAACCTAACCCTAACCCTAAACCCTAACAATAACCCTACCCCTAACCCTAAACCTAACGGAAACACAAACCCTAAACTTAAACCTAAACGTAACCCAAATACTAACCCTAACCCTAACCCAAACCCTAAAACTAACACTAACCCTAACCCTAACACTAACCCAAACCCTAACCCTAACCCTTACCCAAGCCAAAACCCTAACCCTAACTCTAATACAAACCCTAACCCTAACCCTAAATCTAAAACTAACCCTAACACTAAACCTAACGCTAACACGATCCCTAACACTAACCCTAATTCTAACCCTAACCCTAACGATAACCCTAACCAAACCCTAACCCTAATCCAAACCCTAACCCTAACTCTAACCCTAACCCAAACCCTAACCCTAACCCTAACACTAAACCTATCCCTAACCCTAACCGAAACGCAAACCCTAAACCTAAACCTAATCGTAACCCTAACCCTAACCCTAACCCTATTAATAACCCTAACCCAAACCCAAACACTAACACTAACCCTAACACTAATCCTAACCCTAACCCTAACCCTAACCCTAACTGAAACCCAAACCCTAACCCTAACCCTAACCCAAACCCAAACCCTAACCCTAAACCTAAACCTAACCCTTAAACAAACCCAAACCCAAACCCTAACCCTAACCCTAACCCTAACCCAAACCCAAACCCAAACCCTAATCCTAAACCTAAACCTAACACTAATCCAAACCCAAACCCTAAAACTTACACTAACCCTAACCCTAAAACTAATCCAAACCCTAACCATAACCCTTACCCAAGCCAAAACCCTAACCCTAACTCTAATACAAACCCTAACCCTAAATCTAAAACTAACCCTAACACTAACACTAACCCTAACACGAACCCTAACACTAATCCTAATCCTAATCATAACCCTAACGATAACCCTAACCCAAACCCTAACCCTAATCCAAACCCGAAACCTAACTCTAATCCTAACCCAAACCCTAACCCTAACCCTAACACTAACCCTAACCCTAACCCTAACCCTAACCCTAACCGAAACCCAAACCCTAAACCTAACCCTAATCGTAACCCTAACCCTAAACCTAACCCTATTAATAACCCTAACCCAAACCCAAACCCTAACACTAACCCTAACACTAATCCTAACCCTAACCCTAACCCTAACCCTAAACCTAAACCAAAATCTAACCCTAAACCTAACCCTAAACCTAATCCTAACCCTAATCCTAACCCTAACCCTAACCCCAACCCAATCCCTGAACCTAACCCTAACCCTAAAACCTAACAATAACCCTAACCCTAACCCTAAACTTAACGGAAACACAAACCCTAAACTTAACCCTAAACGTAACCCTAATACTAACCCTAACCCTAACCCAAACCCTAAAACTAACACTAACCCTAACCCTAACACTAACCCAAACCCTAACCCTAACCCTTACCCAAGCCAAAACCCTAACCCTAACCCTAACCCTAACCCTAACCCTAACCCAAACTTTAACCCTAAATCTAAAACTAGCCCTAACACTAACCCTAACGCTAACACGAACCCTAACACTAACCCTAATTCTAATCCTAATCCTAACGATAAACCTAACCCAAACCCTAACCCTAATCCAAAAAGTAACCCTAACTCTAACCCTAACCCAAACCCTAACCCTAACCCTAACACTAAACCTAATCCTAACCCTAACCGAAACCCAAACCCTAAACCTAACCCTAATCGTAACTCTAACCCTAACCCTAACCCTATTAATAACCCTAACCCAAACCCAAACCCTAACACTAACCCTAACACTAATCCTAACCCTAACCCTAACCCTAACCCTAACCCTAACCCTAACCCTAACCCTAACTGAAACCCAAACCCTAACCCTAACCCTAACCCAAACCCAAACCCTAACCCTAAACCTAAACATAACCCTTAAACAAACCCAAACCCTAACCCTAACCCTAACCCTAACCCTAACCCAAACCCAAACCCAAACCCTAATCCTAAACCTAAACCTAACACTAATCCAAACCCAAACCCTAAAACTAACACTAACCCTAACCCTAAAACTAATCCAAACCCTAACCATAACCCTTACCCAAGCCAAAACCCTAACCCTAACTCTAATACAAACCCTATCCCTAAATCTAAAACTAACCCTAACACGAACACTAACCCTAACACGAAACCTAACACTAACCCTAATAATAATCATAACCCTAACGATAACCCTAACCCAAACCCTAACCCTAATCCAAACCCGAAACCTAACTCTAATCCTAACCCAAACCCAAACCCTAACCCTAACCCTAACACTAACCCTAACCCTAACCCTAACCGAAACCCAAACCCTAAACCTAACCCTAATCGTAACCCTAACCCTAAACCTAACCCTATTAATAACCCTAACCCAAACCCAAACCCTAACACTAACCCTAACACTAATCCTAACCCTAACCCTAACCCTAACCCTAACTGAAACCCAAACCCTAACCCTAACCCTAACCCAAACACAAACCCTAACCCTAACCCTAACCCTAACCCAATCCCTAACGCTAACGCTAACCCTAACCCTAACCCTAACCCTATTCCTAACCCTAACCCTAACCCTAACCCTAACCTTAACCCAAACCCTAACCCTAACCCTAACACTAAACCTAACCCTAACCATAACCCTAACCCTAAACCTAACCCAAACCCAAACCGTAAATTTAACCTTAATCGGATCCCTAACCCTAACCATAACCCTAACCCAAACCCTAAACTTAACACTTACCCTAACGCTAATACTAACCCAAATCAAAACATAAACCTAACCCTAACCAAAATCCTAACACTAATCCTAACCTTAATCAAACCATAACACTAACCCTAACCTTAACCCTAATGTTAACCCTAAACCTAACTCAAAGTCAAACCCTAACCCTAAACCTAACCCTAACCCAAACCTTAACCCTAACCCTAACTCTAACCCTAACTCAAACCCTAACCCCAACACTAACCCTAATATTAACAATAACCCAAACCCTAACCCTGACCCTAACCCAAACCAAAACACTAACCCTATCGCTAACCCTAATCCTAACCATAACCCTAACCCTAAGCCTAACCCTAACAAAACCCTAAACCTAACCCTAATCCTAACCCTAACCGTAAACCTAACCCAAACCCTAACCCTAAACCTAATCCTAATCCTAACCCTAATTCAAACCCAAACCGTAAACCTAAACCTAACCCTAACCCTAATCCTAACCCTAACCCTAACGCTAACCGTAACCCTAACCATAAACCTAACCCTAACCCAAACCCAAACCCTAACGCTAACCCTAAACCTAACCCTAACCCAAACAATAACCCTAACCCTAAACCTAACCCTAAACCATACCCTAACGCTAACATTAACCCTAACCTAACCCTAACCCTAAACCAAACCCTAAGCCAAACCCTAACCCTAACCCTAACCCTAACCCAAACCCAAAACCTAACCCTATACCTAACCCAAACCCGCACCGTAAACCTAACCCTAAACCAAAACCTAACCCTATTCCTAACCCTAACCCTAACCCTAACCTTAACCTAAACCCTCACCCTAACCGTAACCCAAACCCTAAACCTAACCCAAACCCTAACCCTAACCATAAACCTAACCAAACCCAAACCCTAAACTTAACACTAATCTTAACCCTAACATTAACCCTAACCCTTACCCAAACCTTAAACTTAACACTAACCCTAACTCTAACACTAACTCAAATCAAAACCTAAACCTAACCCTAAAGGAAACCCTAACATTAACCCTAAACCGAACCCAAACCCTACCCGTAACCCTAAACCTAACCCAAAACCTAAACCTAACCCTAACCCTAACCCTAAAACAAATCTTAATCCTAACCCTAACACTATCCCTAATCCTAACCCAACCCTCACCCTAACCCTAATCCTAACCCAAACCCTAAACGTAATCCTAACCCTAAACCCGAACCCTAAACCTAACCCTAACCCTAAACCTAATCCTAACCCAAACCCTAATCATAACCCAAACCCTAATCCTAACTCTAACCCTAACCCAAAACCTAAACCTAACACTAACCCAAACCCTAAACCAAACCCTAACAATAACCCTAACCCTAACCCTATTCCTAACCCTAACCCTAACACAAACCATAACCCTTCACTAGTATAAACCCAAATCCTAAACCTAAACCTAAACCTCACCCTAACCCAAACACAAACCCTAACCCTATCACTAACCCAAAATCACACCGTAACCCTAAACCTAACCCAAACCCTAACCTTATTCCTAACCATAACACTAACCCTAAACCTAATCCAAAACCTAAACCTAACCCTAACCCTAACCCTAAATCAAACCATAACCCTAAACCTCACCCTAACCCTAATTCTAACCCTAACCCCAACCCTAACCCAAACCCTCAACCTAACACTAGCCCTAAACTCTAACCCTAACCATAACCCTAACCCAAAGCCTAACCCTAACCCTAACCCAAACCCTAACCCAAATATTAACAATAACCCTAACCCTAACCCTATTCCTAAACCTAACCGTTACCCAAACCCAAACCCTAACACTATCCCTAACCCAAACCCACACCGTAACCCTAACCCTAACCCAAAACCAAACCCTAACCCTAACCCTATACCTAACCGAAACCCTAAACTTAACGCTAACCCAAACCCTAAACCTAACCCTAACCCAAACCAAAACACTAACCCCAACTCTAATCCTAACCCTAACCCTAACCCTAACCCTAACCCTAAACCAAACCCTAACCCCAACTCTAATCCTAACCCTAACCCTAACCCTAACCCTAACCCTAACCCTAACCCAAACCCTAACCCTAACCCTAACCCGAACAGAAACCCTAACCCTAAACCTAACCCTAACCCTAAACCTAATCCTAACCCTAACCCAAACCCTAAACCTAACACTAACCCTAACCCAAACCCAAACCCTAACTCTATCCATAACCCAAACCCACACCGTAACCCTAACCCTAACCCAAACCCTAAACGTAACCCTAACCCTAACCCTAAACCTAACCCCTAACCCCTAACCACAAACATTAACCCAAACCCTAACCCTAACCCTAACCCAAAACCAAACCCTAACCCTAACCATATACCTACCCGAAACCTTAACATTAAAGCTAACCCTAACCCTAATCATAACCCTAACAGTTACCCTAAACCTAACCCGTTTCCTAACCCTAACCCTAACCTTAACCTTAACCCAAACCCTAACCCTAACCTTAACCCAAACCCTAACCCTAACCCTAACTCTTAACCTAACTCTAAACCTAACCCTAACCTAAACCTAACCCAAACCCAAGCCCTAAACTTAACCCTAATCGTAACCCTAACCCTAACCCTAACCCTAATACAAACTCTAAACTTAACACTAATCCTAACCGTAACACTAACCCAAATCAAAACCTAAACCTAACGCTAATCCAAACCCTAACCCTAACCCTAAACCTAACCCTAATCAAACCATAACACTAACACTAAACTTAACCCTAATGCTAACACTAAACCTAACTAAAACTCAAACCCTAACCCTAACCCTAACCCTAACCCAAAACTTTACCCTAACCCTAACCATAACCCTAACTGAAACCCTAACCCTAACCCTAATTCTAAACCGAACCCAAAACATAACCCTAACCCTAAACCTAACCCAAAACCTAAACCTAAACCTAACCCTAAAACTAAACCAAAATCTAAACCTAACCCTAACCCTAAACCTAATCCTAACCCTAACCCTAACCCCAACCCAATCCCTGAACCTAACCCTAACCCTAAACCCTAACAATAACCCTAACTCTAAACCTAACGGAAACACAAACCCTAAACTTAACCCTAAACGTAACCCTAATACTAACCCTAACCCTAACCCAAACCCTAAAACTAACACTAACCCTAACCCTAACACTAACCCAAACCCTAACGCTAACCCTTACCCAAGCCAAAACCCTAACCCTAACCCTAACCCTAACCCAACCTTTAACCCTAAATCTAAAACTAGCCCTAACACTAACCCTAACGCTAACACGAACCCTAACACTAACCCTAATCCTAATCCTAACCCTAACGATAACCCTAACCCAAACCCTAACCCTAACCCAAACCCTAAACCTAAATCTAAAACTAACCCTAACACTAACACTAACCCTAACACGAATCCTAACATTAACCCTAATCCTAATCCTAACCCTAACGATAACCCTAACCCAAACCCTAACCCTAATCCAAACCCGAAACCTAACTCTAACCCTAACCCAAACCCTAACCCTAACCCTAACACTAACACTAACCCTAACCTTAACCGAAACCCAAACCCTAAAACTAACCCTAATCATAACCCTAACCCTAAACCTAACCCTATTAATAACCCTAACCCAAAGCCAAACCCTAACACTAACCCTAACATTAATCCTAACCCTAACCCTAAACCTAACCCTAACTGAAACCCAAACCCTAACCCTAACCCTAACCCAAACACAAACCCTAACCCTAACCCTAACCCTAACCCAATCCCTAACGCTAACGCTAACCCTAACCCTAACCCTAACCCAAACCCTAACCCTAACCCTAACCCGAACAGAAACCCTAACCCTAAACCTAACCCTAACCCTAAACCTAATCCTAACCCTAACCCAAACCCTAAACCTAACACTAACCCTAACCCAAACCCAAACCCTAACTCTATCCATAACCCAAACCCACACCGTAACCCTAACCCTAACCCAAACCCTAAACGTAACCCTAACCCTAACCCTAAACCTAACCCCTAACCCCTAACCACAAACATTAACCCAAACCCAAACCCTAACCCTAACCCAAAACCAAAACCTAACCCTAACCCTATACCTAACCGAAACCCTAACCTTAACACTAACCCTAACCCTAATCATAACCCTAACAGTTACCCTAAACCTAACCCATTTCCTAACCCTAACCCTAACCTTAACCCTAACCCAAACCCTAACCCTAACCGTAACTCTAAACCTAACTCTAAACCTAACCCTAACCTAAACCTAACCTAAACCCAAGCCCTAAACTTAACCCTAATCGTAACCCTAACCCTAACCCTAACCCTAATACAAACTCTAAACTTAACACTAATCCTAACCGTAACACTAACCCAAATCAAAACCTAAACCTAACCCTAATCCAAACCCTAACCCTAACCCTAAACCTAACCCTAATCAAACCATAACACTAACACTAAACTTAACCCGAATGCTAACACTAAACCTAACTAAAACTCAAACCCTAACCCTAACCCTAACCCTAACCCAAAACTTTACCCTAACCCTAACCATAACCCTAACTGAAACCCTAACCCTAACCCTAATTCTAAACCGAACCCAAAACATAACCCTAACCCTAAACCTAACCCAAAACCTAAACCTAAACCTAACCCTAAAACTAAACCAAAATCTAAACCTAACCCTAACCCTAAACCTAATCCTAACCCTAACCCTAACCCTAACCCCAACCCAATCCCTGAACCTAACCCTAACCCTAAACCCTAACAATAACCCTAACCCTAAACCTAACGGAAACACAAACCCTAAACTTAACCCTAAACGTAACCCTAATACTAATCCTAACCCTAAACCAAACCCTAAAACTAACACTAACCCTAACCCTAACACTAACCCAAACCCTAACCCTAACCCTTACCCAAGCCAAAACCCTAACCCTAACCCTAACCCTAACCCTAACCCTAACCCAAACCCTAACCCTAAATCTAAAACTAACCCTAACACTAACCCTAACGCTAACACGAACCCTAACACTAACCCTAATCCTAATCCTAACCCTAACGATAACCCTAACCCAAACCCTAACCCTAACCCAAACCCTAACCCTAAATCTAAAACTAACCCTAACACTAACACTAACCCTAACCCAAACATTAACAATAACCCTAACCCTAACCCTATTCCTAAACCTAACCGTCACCCAAACCCAAACCCTAACACTATCCCTAACCCAAACCCACACCGTAACCCTAACCCTAACCCAAAACCAAACCCTAACCCTAACCCTATACCTAACCGAAACCCTAAACTTAACGCTAACCCAAACCCTAAACCTAACCCTAACCCAAACCAAAACACTAACCCCAACCCTAACCCTAACCCTAAACCTAACACTAACCCTAACCCAAACCCAAACCCTAACTCTATCCCTAACCCTAACCCTAACCCTAACCCTAACCCTAACCCTAACCCAAAACCAAACCCTAACCCTAACCCTATACCTAACCGAAACCCTAACCTTAACGCTAACCCTAACCCTAATCATAACCCTAACAGTTACCCTAAACCTAACCCATTTCCTAACCCTAACACTAACCTTAACCTTAACCCAAACCCTAACCCTAACCCTAACTCTAAACCTAACTCTAAACCTAACCCTAACCTAAACCTAACCCAAACCCAAGCCCTAAACTTAACCCTAATCGTAACCCTAACCCTAACCCTAACCCTAATACAAACTCTAAACTTAACACTAATCCTAACCGTAACACTAACCCAAATCAAAACCTAAACCTAACCCTAATCCAAACCCTAACCCTAACCCTAAACCTAACCCTAATCAAACCATAACACTAACACTAATCTTAACCCTAATGCTAACACAAACCTAACTAAAACTCAAACCCTAACCCTAACCCTAACCCTAACCCAAAACTTTACCCTAACCCTAACCATAACCCTAAATGAAACCCTAACCCTAACCCTAATTCTAAACCGAACCCAAAACATAACCCTATCCCTAAACCTAACCCAAAACCTAAACCTAACCCTAACCCTAAACCTAATCCTAACCCTAACCCTAACCCTAACCATAACCCCAACCCAATCCCTGAACCTAACCCTAACTCTAAACCCTAACAATAACCCTAACCCTAACCCTAAACCTAACGGAAACACAAACCCTAAACTTAACCCTAAACATAACCCTAATACTAACCCTAACCCTAACCCAAACCCTAAAACTAACACTAACCCTAACCCTAACACTAACCCAAACCATAACCCTAACCCTTACCCAAGCCAAAACCCTAACCCTAACCCTAACCCTAACCCTAAACCTAACCCTAACCCAAACCTAACCCTAAATCTAAAACTAACCCTAACACTAACCCTAACGCTAACACGAACCCTAACACTAACCCTAATCCTAATCCTAACCCTAACGATAACCCTAACCAAAACCCTACCCCTAATCCAAACCCTAACCCTAACTCTAACCCTAACCGAAACCCTAACCCTATCCCTAACACTAACCGTAACCCTAACCCTAACCGAAACCCAAACCCTAAACCTAAACCTAATCCTAACCCTAACCCTAACCCTATTAATAACCCTAACCCAAACCCAAACCCTAACACTAACCCTAACACTGATCCTAACCCTAACCCTAACTCTAACCCTAACTGAAACCCAAACCCTAACCCTAACCCTAACCCTAACCCTAACCCAAACCCAAAACCTAACCCTAAACCTAAACCTAACCCTTAAACAAACGCAAACCCAAACCCTAACCCTAACCCTAACCCTAACCCAAACCCAAATCCAAACCCAAACCCTAATCCTAAACCTAAACCTAACCCTAATCCAAACCCAAACCCTAAAACTAACACTAACCCTAACCCTAAAAGTAACCCAAACCCTAACCCTAAATCTTATCCAAGCCAAAACCCTAACCCTAACTCTAAATCTAAAACTAACCCTAACACTAACACTAACCCTAACACGAACACTAACACTAACCCTAATCCTAATCCTAACCCTAACGATAACCCTAACCCAAACCCTAACCCTACTCCAAACCCGAACCCTAACTCTAACCCTAACCCAAACCCTAACCCTAACCCTAACACTAACCCTAAACCTAACCCTAACCCTAACCGAAACCCAAACCCTAAACCTAACCCTAATCGTAACCCTAAACCTAACCCTATTAATAACCCTAACCCAAACCCAAACCCTAACACTAACCCTAACACTAATCCTAACCCTAACCCTAACCTTAACCCTAACCCTAACCCAAACATTAACCCAAAGCCTAAACCTAACCCTAACCCAAACCCAAACCCTAACCCTAACACTTACTCTAACCCAAAACCTAACCCTAACTCTAACCCTAACCCAAACCCTTACCCTAACCCTAACCCTAAGCCAAACCAAAACACTAATCCTAACCCTAACCCAAATCCTAACCCTAACCCTAATTCTAAACTTAACCCTAACCCTAACCCAAACCCTAACACTAACCCTAACCCTAACCCTAACCCTAACCCTAACCCTAACCCTAACCCTAACCCAAATCCTAACCCTAATCCTAAACCTAAACCTAACCCTAATCCAAACCCAAACCCTAAAACTAACACTAACCCTAACCCTAAAACTAACCCAAACCCTAACCCTAACCCTTACCCAAGCCAAAACCCTAACCCTAACTCTAATACAAACCCTAACCCTAACCCTAAATCTAAAACTAACCCTAACACTAACACTAACCCTAACACGAAAACATAACACTAACCCTAATCCTAATCCTAACCCTAACGATAACCCTAACCCAAACCCTAACCCTAATCCAAACCCGAACCCTAACTCTAACCCTAACCCAAACCCTAACCCTAACCCTAACACTAACCCTAACCCTAACCCTAACCGAAACCCAAACCCTAAACCTTACCCTATTAATAACCCTAACCCAAACATTAACCCAAGCCTAAACCTAACCCTAACCCAAACCCAAACCCTAACCTTAACCCTTACTCTAACCCAAAACCTAACCCTAACTCTAACCCTAACCCAAACCCTAACTGAAACCCAAACCCTAACCCTAACCCTAACCCAAACACAAACCCTAACCCTAACCCTAATCCTAACCAAATCCCTAACGCTGACGCTAACCCTAACTCTAACCCTATTCCTAACCCTAACCCTAAACTTAACCCAAACCCTAACCCTAACCCTAACACTAAACCTAACCCTAACCATAACTCTAACCCTAAACCTAACCCAAACCCAAACCGTAAATTTACCCTTAATCCTATCCCTAACCCTAAACCTACCCCTAACCCAAACCCTAAACTTAACACTAACCCTAACGCTAATCAAACCATAACACTAACCCTAACATTAACCCTAATGTTAACCCTAAACCTAACTCAAAGTCAAACCCTAACCCTAACCCTAACCCTAACCCAAACCTTAACCCTAACCCTAACTCTAACCCTAACTCAAACCCTAACCCCAACACTAACCCTAATTCTAACAATAACCCAAACCCTAACCCTGACCCTAACCCAAACCAAAACACTAACCCTAACCCTAACCCTAATCCTAACCCTAACCCTAACCCTAACAAAACCCTAAACCTAACCCAATTCCTAACACTAACCGTAACCCTAACCCAAACCCTAACCCTAAACCTAATCCTAAACCTAACCCTAATCCAAACCCAAACCGTAACCCTAAAACTAACCCTAACCCTAATCCTAACCCTAACCCTAACGCTAACCGTAACCCTAATCCTAAACCTAACCCTAACTCAAACCCAAACCCTAACGCTAACCCTAAACCTAACCCTAACCCAAACAATAACCCTAACCCTAATCCTAACCCTAAACCATACCCTAACCCTAACATTAACCCTAACCTAACCCTAAACCTAAACCAAACCCTAAGCCAAACCCTAACCCTAACCCTAACCCTAACCCAAACCCAAACCCTAACCCTATAACTAACCCAAACCCGCACCGTAACCCTAACCCTAAACCAAAACCTAACCCTATTCCTAACCCTGACCCTAACCCTAACCTTAACCTAAACCCTAACCCTAACCGTAACCCAAACCCTAAACCTAACCCAAACCTTAACCCTAACCATAAACCTAACCAAACCCAAACCCTAAACTTAACCCTAATCTTAACCCTAACATTAACCCTAACCCTTACCCAAACCTTAAACTTAACACTAACCCTAACTCTAACACTAACTCAAATCAAAACCTAAACCTATCCCTAAACGAAGGCCTAACGTTAACCCTAACCCGAACGCAAACCCTACCCGTAACCCTAAACCTAACCCAAAAGCTAAACCTAACCCTAACCCTAACCCTAAAACAAAGCTTAACCCTAACCCTAACCCTATCCCTAATCCTAACCCAACCCTCACCCTAACCCTAATCCTAAGCCAAACCCTAAACGTAATCCTAACCCTAAACCCGAACCCTAAACCTAACAATAACCCTAAACCTAATCCTAACCCAAACCCTAACCATAACCCAAACCCTAATCCTAACTCTAACCCTAACCCAAAACCTAAACCTAACACTAACCCAAACCCTAACCCTAACCCAAACCCTAACAATAACCCTAACCCTAACCCTATTCCTAACCCTAACCCTAACACAAACCATAACCCTAACACTAATATAAACCCAAAACCTAAACCTAAACCTAAACCTAACCCTAACCCAAACACAAACGCTAACCCTATCAGTATCCCAAAATCACACCGTAACCCTAACCCTAAACCAAACCCTAACATTATTCCTACCCATAACACTAACCCTAAACCTAACCCAAAACCTCAACCTAACCCTAACCCTAACCCTAAACCAAACCATAACCCTAAACCTCACCCTAAGCCTAATTCTAACCCTAACCCCAACCCTAACACAAACCCTCAACCTAACACTAGCCCTAAACTCTAACCCTAACCATAACCCTAACCCAAAGCCTAACCCTAACCCTAAACCAAACCTTAACCCAAACATTAACAATAACCCTAACCCTAACCCTATTCCTAAACCTAACCGTCACCCAAACCCAAACCCTAACACTATCCCTAACCCAAACCCACACCGTAACCCTAACCCTAACCCAAAACCAAACCCTAACCCTAACACTAACCCTAACCCAAACCCAAACCCAAACCCTAATCCTAAACCTAAACCTAACCCTAACCCAAACCGAAACCCTAAACATAACCCTAATTGAAACCGAAACACTAACCCTAACCCTAACCCGAACCCTAACCCTAACCCTAACCCTAACCCAAAAACTAACACTAACACTAACCCTACACCTAACCCCTAACCCCTAACCGCAAACATTAACCCAAAGCCTAAACCTAACCCTAACCCAAAGCCAAACCCTAACCTTAACCCTAACCCTAACCCAATCCCTAACGCTAACGCTAATCCTAACCCTAACCCTATTCCTAACCCTAACCCTAACCTTAACCCAAACCCTAACCCTAACCCTAACACTAAACCTAACCCTAACCATAACCCTAACCCTAAACCTAACCCAAACCCAAACCGTAAATTTAACCTTAATCGTATCCCTAACCCTAATCATAACCCTAACCCAAACCCTAAACTTAACACTAACCCTAACGCTAATACTAACCCAAATCAAAACCTAAACTTACACCTAACCCAAACCCTAACACTAATCCTAACCCTAATCAAACCATAACACTAACCCTGACCTTAACCCTAATGTTAACCCTAAACCTAACTCAAAGTCAAACCCTAACCCTAACCCTAACCCTAACCCAAACCTTAACCCTAACCCTAACTCTAACCCTAACTCAAGCCCTAACCCCAACACTAACCCTAATACTAACAATAACCCAAACCCTAACCCTGACCCTAACCCAAACCAAAACACTAACCCTATCGCTAACCCTAATCCTAACCATAACCCTAACCCTAACACTAACCCTAACAAAATCCTAAACCTAACCCTAATCCTAACCCTAACCGTAACCCTAAAACTAACCCTAACCCTAATCCTAACCCTAACCCTAACGCTAACCATAACCCTAAACCTAAACCTAACCCTAACCCAAAACCAAACCCTAACGCTAACCCTAAACCTAACCCTAACCCAAACAATAACCCTAACCCTAAACCTAACCCTAAACCATACCCTAACCCTAACATTAACCCTAACCTAACCCTAAACCTAAACCAAACCCTAAGCCAAACCCTAACCCTAACCCTAACCCTTACCCAAACCCAAACCCTAACCCTATAACTAACCCAAACCCGCACTGTAACCCTAACCCTAAACCAAAACCTAACCCTATTCCTAACCCAAACCCTAACCCTAACCTTAACCTAAACCCTAACCCTAACCGTAACCCAAACCCTAAACCTAACCCAAACCCTAACCCTAACCATAAACCTAACCAAACCCAAACCCTAAACTTAACCCTAATCTTAACCCTAACATTAACCCTAACCCTTACCCAAACCTTAAACTTAACACTAACCCTAACTCTAACACTAACTGAAATCAAAACCTAAACCTAACCGTAAACGAAACCCTAACATTAACCCTAACCCGAACCCAAACCCTACCCATAACCCTAAACCTAACCCAAAACCTAAACCTAACCCTAACCCTAACCCTAAAACAAATCTTAACACTAACCCTAACCCTATCCCTAATCCTAACCCAACCCTCACCCTAACCTTAATCCTAAGCCAAACCCTAAACGTAATCCTAACCCTAAACCCGAACCCTAAACCTAACCCTAACCCTAAACCTAATCCTAACCCAAACCCTAACCATAACCCAAACCCTAATCCTAACTCTAACCCTAACCCAAAACCTAACACTAACCCAAACCCTAACCCTAACCCAAACCCTAACAATAACCCTAACCCTAACCCTATTCCTAACCCTAACCCTAACACAAACCATAACCCTAACACTAATATAAACCCAAAACCTAAACCTAAACCTAAACCTAACCCTAACCCAAACACAAACCCTAACCCTATCACTAACCCAAAATCACACCGTAACCCTAACCCTAACCCAAACCCTAACCTTATTCCTAACCATAACACTAACCCTAAACCTAACCCAAAACCTAAACCTAACGCTAACCCTAACCCTAAACCAAACCATAACCCTAAACCTCACCCTAACCCTAATTCTAACCCTAACCCCAACCCTAACCCAAACCCTCAACCTAACACTAGCCCTAAACTCTAAACCTAACCATAACCCTAACCCAAAGCCTAACCCTAACCCTAACCCAAACCCTAACCCAAACATTAACAATAACCCTAACCCTAACCCTATTCCTAAACCTAACCGTCACCCAAACCCAAACCCTAACACTATCCCTAACCCAAACCCACACCGTAACCCTAACCCTAACCCAAAACCAAACCCCAACCCTAACCCTAACCCTATACCTAACCGAAACCCTAAACTTAACGCTAACACAAACCCTAACCCTAACCCTAACCCAAACCAAAACCCTAACCCCAAATCTAACCCTAACCCTAACCCTAACCCTAACCCTAACCCTAACCCTAACCCAAACCCTAACCCTAACTCAAACCCTAACCCTAACCTAAACAGAAACCCTAACCCTAAACCTAACCCTAACCCTAAACCTAATCCTAACCCTAACACAAACCCTAAACGTAACACTAACCCTAACCCAAACCCAAACCCTAACTCTATCCATAACACAAACCCACACCGTAACCCAAACCCTAACCCAAACCCTAAACGTAACCCTAACCCTAACCCTAAACCTAACCCCTAACCCCTAACCACAAACATTAACCCAAACCCTCACCCTAACCCTAACCCAAAACCAAATCCTAACCCTAACCCTATACCTAACCCAAACCCTAACCTTAACGCTAACCCTAACCCTAACCATAACCCTAACAGTTACCCTAAACCTAACCCTATTCCTAACCCTAACCCTAACCCTAACCTTAACCCAAACCCTAACCCTAACCCTAACTCTAAACCTAACTCTAACCCTAACCCTAACCCTAAACCTAACCCAAACCCAAGCCCTAAACTTAACCATAATCGTAACCCTAACCCTAACCCTAATACAAACTCTAAACTTAACACTAATCCTAACCGTAACACTAACCCAAATCAAAACCTAAACCTAACCCTAATCCAAACCCTAACACTAACCCTAACCCTAATCAAACCATAACACTAACACTAAACTTAACCCTAATGCTAACACTAAACCTAACTAAAACTCAAACCCTAACCCTAACCCTAACCCAAAACTTTACCCTAACACTAACCCTAACCCTAACTGAAACCCTAACCCTAACCCTAATTCTAAACCGAACCAAAAACATAACCCTAACCCTAAACCTAACCCAAAACCTAAATCTAACCCTAACCATAAACCTAAACCAAAATCTAACCCTAACCCTAACCCTAAACCTAATCCTAACCCTAACCCTAACCCTAAACCTAACCCCAAACCAATCCCTGAACCTAACCCTAACCCTAAACCCTAACAATAACCCTAACCCTAACCCTAAACCTAACGTTAACACAAACCCTAAACTTAACCCTAAACATAACCCTAATCCTAACCCTAACCCTAACCCTAATCCTAACGCTAACACTAACCCTAACCCAAACCCAATCCCTAACCCTAACCCTAACCCTAACCCAAACCCTAACCCTCACCCTAAACCTAACCCTAACTCAAACCCTAACCCTTACCTTAACCCTAACCCAAACCCTAACCCTAAACCTAACCCTAATCTTAATCCTAACACGAACCCTAACCCAAAAACTAAACCTAAGCCTAACCCAAACCCTAACATTAACCCTAACCCTAACCCTAACCCTAACCCAAATCCAAACCCTAACCATAACCCTGTCCCTAACCCAAACCCTAACCCTATCGCTAACGCTAACCCTAACCCTGACCCTAACCCTAACCCTAACCCTAACCCTATGCTTAACCCTAACCGTAACCCTAACACTAAACCTAACCCAAACCCAAAACCTAAACTTAACCCTAATGGTAACCCTAATCCTAACCCTAACCCTAAACATAACCATAACAATAACCCTAACCCTAAACCTAACCCAAACCCTAACCATAACCCTAACCCTAACTACAACCCTAACCCTAACCCTAACCCAAAACCTAACCCTCACCCTAAACCTAAACCTAAATCTAAAACTACCCCTAACACTAACCCTAACGCTAACACGAACCCTAACACTAACCCTAATCCTAATCCTAACCCTAACGATAACCCTAACCCAAACCCTAAACCTAATCCAAACCCTAAACCTAACTCTAACCCTAACCCAAACCCTAACCCTAACCCTAACACTAACCGTAACCCTAACCCTAACCGAAACCCAAAACCTAAACCTAACCCTAATCGTAACCCTAACCCTAACCCTATTAATAACCCTAACCCAAACCCAAACCCTAACACTAACCCTAACACTAATCCTAACCCTAACCCTAACTCTAAACCTAACTGAAACCCAAACCCTAACCCTAATCCTAACCCAAACCCAAACCCTAACCCTAACCCTAATCAAACCATAACACTAACACTAAACTTAACCCTAATGCTAACACTAAACCTAACTAAAACTCAAACCCTAACCCTAACCCTAACCCAAAACTTTACCCTAACACTAACCCTAACCCTAACTGAAACCCTAACCCTAACCCTAATTCTAAACCGAACCAAAAACATAACCCTAACCCTAAACCTAACCCAAAACCTAAATCTAACCCTAACCCTAACCCTAAACCTAATCCTAACCCTAACCCTAACCCTAACCCTAACCCCAAACCAATCCCTGAACCTAACCCTAACCCTAAACCCTAACAATAACCCTATCCCTAACCCTAAACCTAACGTTAACACAAACCCTAAACTTAACCCTAAACGTAAACCTAATCCTAACCCTAACCCTAACCCTAATCCTAACGCTAACACTAACCCTAACCCAAACCCAATCCCTAACCCTAACCCTAACCCTAACCCAAACCCGAACCCTCACCCTAAACCTAACCCTAACTCAAACCCTAACCCTTACCTTAACCCTAACCCAAACCCTAACCCTAAACCTAACCCTAATCTTAATCCTAACACGAACCCTAACCCAAAAACTAAACCTAAGCCTAACCCAAACCCTAACATTAACCCTAACCCTAACCCTAACCCTAACCCAAATCCAAACCCTAACCATAACCCTATCCCTAACCCAAACCCTAACCCTATCGCTAACGCTAACCCTAACCCTGACCCTAACCCTAACCCTAACCCTAACCCTATGCCTAACCCTAACCCTAACCCTAACACTAAACCTAACCCAAACCCAAAACCTAAACTTAACCCTAATGGTAACCCTAATCCTAACCCTAACCCTAACCATAACAATAACAATAACCCTAACCCTAAACCTAACCCAAACCCTAACCATAACCCTAACCCTAACTACAACCCTAACCCTAACCCTAACCCAAAACCTAACCCTCACCCTAAACCTAAACCTAAATCTAAAACTACCCCTAACACTAACCCTAACGCTAACACGAACCCTAACACTAACCCTAATCCTAATCCTAACCCTAACGATAACCCTAACCCAAACCCTAACCCTAATCCAAACCCTAAACCTAACTCTAACCCTAACCCTAACCCTAACCCTAACACTAACCGTAACCCTAACCCTAACCGAAACCCAAACCCTAAACCTAACCCTAATCGTAACCCTAACCCTAACCCTATTAATAACCCTAACCCAAACCCAAACCCTAACACTAACCCTAACACTAATCCTAACCCTAACCCTAACTCTAAACCTAACTGAAACACAAACCCTAACCCTAACCCTAACCCAAACCCAAACCCTAAACCTAAACCTAAACCTAAACCTAAACCTAAACCTAACGCTTAAACAAACCCAAAACCAAACCCTAACCCTAACCCTAACCCTAACCCAAACCCAAACCCAAACCCTAATCCTAAACCTAAACCTAACCCTAACCCAAAGCCAAACCCTAAACCTATCCCTAACTCAAACCCAAACCCTTACCTTAACCCTAACCCAAACCCTAACCATAACCCTAACCCTAACCCTAACCCAAACCCTAACACTAACACTAACCCTACACCTAACCCCTAACCCCTAACCGCAAACATTAACCCAAAGCCTAAACCTAACCCTAACCCAAACCCAAACCCTAACCCTACCCTTACTCTAAACCAAAACTTAACCCTAACTCTAACCCTAACCCAAACCTTACCCTAACCCTAACCCTAAACCTAACCCTAGCCCAACCCAAACCCTAAACCTAACCCAAACCCAAACCCTAAACTTAACCCTAATCGTAACCCTAATCCTAACCCTAACCCTAACCCTAATCCTAACGCTAACACTAACCCTAACCCAAACCCAATCCCTAACCCTAACCCTAACCCTAACCCAAACCCTAACCCTCACCTTAAACCTAACCCTAACTCAAACCCTAACCCTTACCTTAACCCTAACCCAAACCCTAACCCTAAACCTAACCCTAATCTTAATCCTAACACGAACCCTAACCCAAAAACTAAACCGAAGCCTAACCCAAACCCTAACCTTAACCCTAACCCTAACCCTAACCCTAATCCTAACGCTAACACTAATCCTAACCCAAACCCAATCCCTAACCCTAACCCTAACCCTAACCCAAACCCTAACCCTCACCCTAAACCTAAACCTAAATCTAAAACTACCCCTAACACTAACCCTAACGCTAACACGAACCCTAACACTAACCCTAATCCTAATCCTAACCCTAACGATAACCCTAACCCAAACTCTAACCCTAATCCAAACCCTAAACCTAACTCTAACCCTAACCCAAACCCTAACCCTAACCCTAACACTAACCGTAATCCTAACCCTAACCGAAACCCAAACCCTAAACCTAACCCTAATCGTAACCCTAACCCTAACCCTATTAATAACCCTAACCCAAACCCAAACCCTAACACAAACCCTAACACTAATCCTAACCCTAACCCTAACTCTAAACCTAACTGAAACCCAAACTCTAACACTAACCCTAACCCAAACCCAAACCCTAAACCTAAACCTAAACCTAAACCTAACGCTTAAACAAACCCAAAACCAAACCCTAACCCTAACCCTAACCCGAACCCAAACCCAAACCCAAACCCTAATCCTAAACCTAAACCTAACACTAACGCTTAAACAAACCCTAAACCTATCCCTAACTCAAACCCAAAACCTTACCTTAACCCTAACCCAAACCCTAACACTAACACTAACCCTACACCTAACCGCTAACCCCTAACCGCAAACATTAACCCAAAGCCTAAACCTAACCCTAACCCAAACCCAAACCCTAACCCTACCCTTACTCTAACCCAAAACTTAACCCTAACTCTAACCCTAACCCAAACCTTACCCTAACCCTAACACTAAACCTAACCCTAGCCCTAACCCAAACCCTAAACCTAACCCAAACCCAAACCCTAAACTTAACCCTAAACGTAACCCTAATCCTAACCCTAACCCTAACCCAAATCCTGACGCTAACACTAACCCTAACCCAAACCCAATCCCTAACCCTAACCCTAACCCTAACCAAACCCTAACCCTCACCCTAAACCTAACCCTAACTCAAACCCTAACCCTTACCTTAACCCTAACCCAAACCCTAACCCTAAACCTAACCCTAATCTTAATCCTAACACGAACCCTAACCCAAAAACTAAACCTAAGCCTAACCCAAACCCTAACCTTAACCCTAACCCTAACCCTAACCCTAACCCAAATCCAAAACCTAACCATAACCCTATCCCTAACCCAAACCCTAACCCTATCGCTAACGCTAACCCTAACCCTGACCCTAACCCTAACATTAACCCTAACCCTATGCCTAACCCTAACCCTAACCCCAACACTAAACCTAACCCAAACCCAAACCTAAACTTAACCCTAATGGTAACCCTAATCCTAACCCTAACCCTAACCATAACCATAACAATAACCCTAACCCTAAACCTAACCCAAACCCTAACCATCACCCTAACCCTAACTACAACCCTAACCCTAACCCTAACCCTAATCCTAACGCTAACACTAACCCTAACCCAAAACCAATCCCTAACCCTAACCCTAACCCTAAGCCAAACCCTAACCCTCACCCTAAACCTAAACCTAACTCAAACCCTAACCCTTACCTTAACCCTAACCCAAACCCTAACCCTAAACCTAACCCAAACCCTAAACCTAACACTAACCCTAAACTCTAACCCTATCCATAACCCTAACCCAAACCCTAACCCTAACCCTAACCCTAACCCTAACCCTAACCCTAAACCTAACCCTCATCCTAACCCTAACCCTAACCCTAATGAAAACCCTATCATTAACCCTAACCCTAACCCTAACCCAAAACCTAAACCTAACCATAATCCTAACCCTAACCCTAACCGTAACCCTAACCCTAACCCTAATCATAACCCTAACCCTAACCCTAAAACAAACCCAACCCCTAACCCTAACACTAACCCTAACCCAAACAGTAACCCTAACCGTAACCCTAACCCTAACTCAAACCCTAACATTAACCCTAACCATAACCCTAACCCAAACCCTAACCCAAATCCTAACCCTAAACCTAACCCTAACCCTAACCCTAACCCTAACCCAAACCATAACACTAACCCTAATCTTAACCCTAATGCTAAGACTAAACCTAACTTAAACTCAAACCCTAACCCTAACCCTAACCCTAACCCTAACCCTAACCCAAACCCTAACCCAAACACTAACCCTAACCCTAACCCAAACCCTAACCCTAAACCTAACCCTAACCCTTATCCTAACAATAAACCTAACCCAAAAAATAACACTAACCCTAAACCAAACCCTAACCCTAACCCAAACCCTAACCCTAACCAAACCCTAACCCGAACCCAAACCCTAATCCTAAACTTAACTGTAACCCTAATCCTAACCCTTACCCTAACCCAAAAACTAACCCTAACACTAACCCTAACCCAAACCCTAACCCTAAACCAAACCGTAACCCTAACACTAACCCTAACCCTAATCCTAAACCTAACCCTAACCTTAATGCAAAAAGTAAACCTAAACCTAATCCTAACCCTAACCAAAACCCTAACCCAAACCCTAACCCTAAACCTAACCCTAACCCATATCCTAACCCTAAACCTAACCCAAAAATAACACTAACCCTAAACCAAACCCTAACCCTAACCCTTACCCTAACCCTATCCAAAATCCTAACCCTAACCGAAAACCTAACCCTAAACCTAACCCTAACCCTAATCCTAACCCTTACCCTAACCCAAAAACTAACCCTAACACTAACCCTAAACCAAAACCTAACCGTAACCCAAATCGTAACCCTAACACTAACCCTAACACTAATCCTAAACCTAACCCTAACCCTAACCCAAAAAGTAAACCTAAACCTAACCCTAACCCTAACCAAAACCCTAACCCTAACCATAACCCTAAACCTAATACCTAACCCCTAACAACAAACGTTAACCCAAACCATAACCCTAACCCTAACCGTAAACTTAACCCTAACCCTAACCCTAACCCTAAACCTAACAAAAACCCAAACCCTAAACTTAACCCAAATCTTAACCCTAACCCTATCCATAACCCTACCCCAAACCCTAACCCTAACCCAAACCCTAACCCTAACCCAAACCCTAACCCTATCGCTAACTCTAACCCTAACCCTAATCAAACCATAACACTAAACCTAACGTTAAACCTAACGTTAAACATAAAACTAATTCAAACTCAAAACCTAAACATAACCCTAGCCCTAACCCAAACCTTAACCCTTACACTAACCCTAACCCTAAACCTAATTCGAACCCGAACACAAACCCTAACCCTAACCCTATACCTAACCCAAAACCTAAACCTAACACTAACCCAAACCCTAACCCTAACCCTAACCTAAACCAAAACCCTAAACAAAACTCTAATCCTATCCCTAAACGTAATCCTAAACCTAACCCTATAGCTTATCCTAACCCTAACCCTAACCCTAACACAAACCCAACCCCTAACTCTAACCCTAAACCAAACCCTATCCTTAACCCTAACCCTAAATCAAACCCTAACCCTAACCCTAACCCAAACCCTAACCCAAAACCTAACCCTAAACCTAATCGTAAACATAACCCTAACCCAAAACTAACCCTAAAACTAACCCTAACCCTAAAACTAACCCAAACCCTAACCCTAAACCTAACCTAAACCAAAACCCTAACCCTAATCCTAACCCTAACCCTAACCCTAACCCTAATGAAAACCCTATCATTAACCCTAACCGTAACCCTAACCCAAAACCTAAACCTAACCATAATCCTAACCCTAACCCTAACCGTAACCCTAACCCTAACCCTAACCCTAATCCTAACCCTCACCCTAACCCTAACACAAACCCAACCCATAACCCTAACCCTAACCCTAACCCAAACCGTAAACCTAGGCGTAACCCTAAGCCTAACTCAAACCCTAACATTAACCCTAACCATAACCCGAACCCAAACCCTAACCCAAATCCTAACCCTAACCCTAACCCTAACCCTAACCCTAACCCAAACCCTAACCCAAATCCTAACCCTAACCCTAACCCTAATCCTAACCCTAACCCTAACCCTAACCCTAACTCAAACACTAACCCTAACCCTAACCCAAACCCTAACCCTAAACATAACCCTAACCCTTATCCTAACCCTAAACCTAACCCAAAAAATAACACTAACCCTAAACCAAACCCTAACCCTAACCCTAACCCTAACCCTAAAACAAACCCTAACCCTACACCAAACCCTAACCCTAAACCTAACCCTAACCCTAACCCAAACCGTAACCCTAACACTAACCCTAACACTAAACCTAACCCTAACCCAAACCGTAACCCTAACACTAACCCTAACCCTAATCCTAAACCTAACCCTAACCCACATCCAAAAAGTAAACCTAAACCTAACCCTAACCCTAACCCAAATCCTAACCCTAACCATAACAGTAAACCTAATACCTAACCCCTAACAACAAACGTTAACACAAACCATAACCCTAACCGTAACCGTAAACTTAACCCTAAACCTAACAAAAAACCCAAACCCTAAACTTAACCCTAATCGTAACGCTAACCCTATCCATAACCCTACCCCAAACCCTAATCCTAACCCAAAACCTAACCCTAACCCAAACCCTACCCCTATCGCTAACTCTAACCCTAACCCTAATCAAACCATAACACTAAACCTAACGTTAAACCTAACGTTAACATAAACCTAATTCAAACTCAAAACCTAACCCTAACCCTAGCCCTAACCCAAACCTTAAACATAACCCTAACCCTAACCCTAATCCTAATTGTAAGCCGAACACAAACCATAACCCTAACCCTAAACCTAACCCAAAACCTAAACATAACACTAACCCTAACCCTAAACCATACCCTAACTCTAACCCTTAACCTGAACCTAACCCTAACCCAAACCCTAACCCTAACCCTAACCCTAACCCTAACCCAAACCCTAACCCTAACCCAAATCCTAATCCTAACCCTAACCCAAACCCTAACACAAAACCTAACCCTAACCCTGATCCTAAACATAACCCTAACCCAAAACTAACCCTAAAACTAATCCTAACCCTAACCCTAACCCAAACCATAACACTAACCATAACCTTAACCCTAATTCTAAGCCTTAACCTAACTCAAACTCAAACCCTAACCCTAAACCTAACCCTAACCCAAACCCTAACCCTAACACTAACCTAACCCTAACTCAAACCCTAACCATAACCCTAACTGTAACCCGAACCCAAACCCTAACCCTAACCCTAAACCTAACCAAAAACCTAAACCTAAACCTAACCCTAACCCTAACCCAAACCCTAACCGTAACACTAACCCTAACATTAACACTAACCCAAATCCTAACCCTAAACCTAACACAAACCAAAACCCTAACCCTAACCCTAACTCTCATCCTATCCCTAAACCTAATCCTAACCCTAACCCTAACCCTAACCCAAATCCTAAACCTAACCCTAACGCTAACACAAACCCAAACACTAACACTAACCCTAAACCTAACCGAAACTCTAACCCCAACCCTAACCCTAACCCTAATCCTAACCCTAACCCTAACCCTAACCCAAAACCTAAACCTAATCCTAATCCTAACCCTAACCCTAACCATAACCCTAATCCTAACACAAACCCAACCCCTAACCCTAACACAAACACAACCCCTAACGCTAACCCTAACCCTAACCCAAACCGTAACCCTAACCCTAACCCTAACCCTAACCCTAACCCTAATCCTAACGCTAACACTAACCCTAACCCAAACCCAATCCCTAACCCTAACCCTAACCCTAACCCAAACCCTAACCCTCACCCTAAACCTAACCCTAACTCAAACCCTAACCCTTACCTTAACCCTAACCCAAACCCTAACCCTAAACCTAACCCTAATCTTAATCCTAACACAAACCCTAACCCAAAAACTAAACCTAAGCCTAACCCAAACACTAACCTTAACCCTAACCCTAATCCTAACCCTAACCCATATCCAAACCCTAACCATAACCCTATCCCTAACCCAAACCCTAACCCTATCGCTAACGCTAACCCTAACCCTGACCCTAACCCTAACCCTAACCCTAACCCTATGCCTAACCCTAACCCTAACCCCAACACTAAACCTAACCCAAACCCAAAACCTAAACTTAACCCTAATGGTAACCCTAATCCTAACCCTAACCCTAACCATAATCATAACAATAACCCTAACCCTAAACCTAACCCAAACCCTATCCATAACCCTAACCCTAACTACAACCCTAACCCTAACCCTAACCCTAATCCTAACGCTAACACTAACCCTAACCCAAAACCAATCCCTAACCCTAACCCTAACCCTAACCCAAACCCTAACCCTCACCCTAAACCTAAACCTAACTCAAACCCTAACCCTTACCTTAACCCTAACCCAAACCCTAACCCTAAACCTAACCCAAACCCTAAACCTAACACTAACCCTAAACTCTAACCCTATCCATAACCCTAACCCAAACCCTAACCCTAACCCTAATCCTAACCCTAACCCTAACCCTAACCCTAACCCTAAACCTAACCCTCATCCTAACCCTAACCCTACCCCTAATGAAAACCCTATCCTTAACCCTAACCCTAACCCTAACCCAAAACCTAAACCTAACCATAATCCTAACCCTAACCCTAACCGTAACCCTAACCCTAACCCTAATCATAACTCTAACCCTAACCCTAAAACAAACCCAACCCCTAACCCTAACCCTAACCCTAACCCAAACCATAACCCTAACCGTAACCCTAACCCTAACCCAAACCCTCACAATAACCCTAACAAAAACCCTAACCCAAACCCTAACCCAAATTCTAACCCTAAACCTAACCCTAACCCTAACCCTAACCCTAACCCAAACCATAACACTAACCCTAATCTTAACCCTAATGCTAAGACTAAACCTAACTTAAACTCAAACCCTAACCCTAACCCTAACCCTAACCCTAACCCAAACCCTAACCCAAACACTAACCCTAACCCTAACCCAAACCCTAACCCTAAACCTAACCCTAACCCTTATCCTAACAATAATCCTAACCCAAAAAATAACACTAACCCTAAACCAAACCCTAACCCTAACCCAAACCCTAACCCTAAACAAACCCTAACCCTAACCCAAACCCTAACCCTAAACTTAACTGTAACCCTAATCCTAACCCTTACCCTAACCCAAAAACTAACCCTAACACTAACCCTAACCCAAACCCTAACCCTAAACTAAACCGTAACCCTAACACTAACCCTAACCCTAATCCTAAACCTAACCCTAACCTTAACGCAAAAAGTAAACCTAAACCTAATCCTAACCCTAACAAAAACCCTAACCCAAACCCTAACCCTAAACCTAACTCTAACCCATATCCTAACCCTAAACCTAACCGAAAAAATAACACTAACCCTAAACCTAACCCTAAACCTAACCCTAACCCTAATCCTAACCCTTACCCTAACCCAAAAACTAACCCTAACACTAACCCTAAACCAAAACCTAACCGTAACCCAAATCGTAACCCTAACACTAACCCTAACACTAATACTTAACCTAACCCTAACCCTAACCCAAAAAGTAACCCTAAACCTAACCCTAACCCTAACCAAAACCCTAACCCTAACCATAACCCTAAACCTAATACCTAACCCCTAACAACAAACGTTAACCCATACCATAACCCTAACCCTAACCGTAAACTTAACCCTAACCCTAACACTAAACCTAAACCTAACAAAAAACCCAAACCCTAAACTTAACCCTAATCGTAACCCTAACCCTATCCATAACCCTACCCCAAACCCTAACCCTAACCCAAACCCTAACCCTAACCCAAACCCTAACCCTATCGCTAACTCTAACCCTAACCCTAATCAAACCATAACACTAAACCTAACGTTAAACCTAACGTTAAACATAAAACTAATTCAAACTCAAAACCTAAACATAACCCTAGCCCTAACCCAAACCTTAAACCTTACCCTAACCCTAACCCTAATCCTAATTCGAACCCGAACACAAACCCTAACCCTAACCCTAAACCTAACCCAAAACCTAAACCTAACACTAACCCAAACCCTAACCCTAACCCTAACCTAAACCAAAACCCTAAACCTAACTCTAATCCTATCCCTAAACGTAATCCTAAACCTAACCCTATCCCTTATCCTAACCCTAAAACTAACCCTAACACAAACCCAACCCCTAACTCTAACCCTAAACCAAACCCTATCCTTAACCCTAACCTTAACCCTAACCCTAACCCTAACCCTAACCCAAATCCAAACCCTAACCATAACCCTATTCCTAACCCAAACCCTAACCCTATCGCTAACGCTAACCCTAACCCTGACCCTAACCCTAACCCTTTGCCTAACCTTTACCCTAACCCCAACACTAAACCTAAACCAAACCCAAAACCTAAACTTAACCCTAATGGTAACTCTAATCCTAACCCTAACCCTAACCATAACCATAACAATAACCCTAACCCTAAACCTAACCCAAACCCTAACCATAACCCTAACCCTAACTACAACCCTAACCCTAACCCTAACCCTAATCCTAACGCTAACACTAACCCTAACCCAAAACCAATCCCTAACCCTAACCCTAACCCTAACCCAAACCCTAACCCTCACCCTAAACCTAAACCTAACTCAAAACCTAACCCTTACCTTAACCCTAACCCAAACCCTAACCCTAAACCTAACCCAAACCCTAAACCTAACACTAACCCTAAACTCTAAACCTATCCATAACCCTAACCCAAACCCTAACCCTAACCCTAATCCTAACCCTAACCCTAACCTTAACCCCAACCCTAAACCTAACCCTCATCCTAACCCTAACCCTAACCCTAATGAAAACCCTATCATTAACCCTAACCCTAACCCTAACCCAAAACCTAAACCTAACCATAATCCTAACCCTAACCCTAACCGTAACCCTAACCCTAACCCTAATCATAACTCTAAACCTAACCCTAAAACAAACCGAACCCCTAACCCTAACCCCAACCCTAACCCAAACCGCAACCCCAACCGGAACCCCAACCCCAACCCAAACCCTAACATTAACCCTAACCATAACCCTAACCCAAACCCTAACCCAAATCCTAACCCTAAACCTAACCCTAACCCTAACCCTAACCCTATCCCAAACCATAACACTAACCCTAATCTTATCCCTAATGCTAAGACTAAACCTAACTTAAACTCAAACCCTAACCCTAACCCTAACCCTAACCCAAACCCTAACCCAAACACTAACCCTAACCCTAACCCAAACCCTAACCCTAAACCTAACCCTAACCCTTATCCTAACAATAATCCTAACCCAAAAAATAACACTAACCCTAAACCAAACCCTAACCCTAACCCAAACCCTAACCCTAACCAAACCCTAACCCTAACCCAAACCCTAACCCTAAACTTAACCGTAACCCTAATCCTAACCCTTACCCTAACCCAAAAACTAACCCTAACACTAACCCTAACCCAAACCCTAACCCTAAACCAAACCGTAACCCTAACACTAACCCTAACCCTAATCCTAAACCTAACCCTAACCTTAACGCAAAAAGTAAACCTAAACCTAATCCTAACCCTAACCAAAACCCTAACCCAAACCCTAACCCTAAACCTAACCCTAACCCATATCCTAACCCTAAACCTAACCGAAAAAATAACACTAACCCTAAACCTAACCCTAAACCTAACCCTAACCCTAATCCTAACCCTTACCCTAACCCAAAAACTAACCCTAACACTAACCCTAAACCAAAACCTAACCGTAACCCAAATCGTAACCCTAACACTAACCCTAACACTAATCCTAAACCTAACCCTAACCCTAACCCAAAAAGTAAACCTAAACCTAACCCTAACCCTAACCAAAACCCTAACCCTAACCATAACCCTAAACCTAATACCTAACCCCTAACAACAAACGTTAACCCAAACCATAACCCTAACCCTAACCGTAAACTTAACCCTAACCCTAACACTAACCCTAAACCTAACAAAAAACCCAAACCCTAAACTTAACCCTAATCGTAACCCTAACCCTATCCATAACCCTACCCCAAACCCTAACCCTAACCCAAACCCTAACCCTAACCCAAACCCTAACCCTATCGCTAACTCTAACCCTAACCCTAATCAAACCATAACACTAAACCTAACGTTAAACCTAACGTTAAACATAAAACTAATTCAAACTCAAAACCTAAACATAACCCTAGCCCTAACCCAAACCTTAACCCTTACCCTAACCCTAACCCTAATCCTAATTCGAACCCGAACACAAAACCTAACCCTAACCCTAAACCTAACCCAAAACCTAAACCTAACACTAACCCAAACCCTAACCCTAACCCCAACCTAAACCAAAACCCAAAACCTAACTCTAATCCTATCCCTAAACGTAATTCTAAACCTAACCCTATCCCTTATCCTAACCCTAACCCTAACCCTAACACAAACCCAACCCCTAACTCTAAACCTAAACCAAACCCTATCCTTAACCCTAACCTTAACCCTAACCCTAACCCTAACCCTAACACAAATCCAAACCCTAACCATAACCCTATCCCTAACCCAAACCCTACCCCTATCGCTAACGCTAACCCTAACCCTGACCCTAACCCTAACCCTAACCCTAACCCTTTGCCTAACCCTAACCCTAACCCCAACACTAAACCTAAACCAAACCCAAAACCTAAACTTAACCCTAATGGTAACCCTAATCCTAACCCTAACCCTAACCATAACCATAACAATAACCCTAACCCTAAACCTAACCCAAACCCTAACCATAACCCTAACCCTAACTACAACCCTAACCCTAATCCTAACCCTAATCCTAACGCTAACACTAACCCTAACCCAAAACCAATCCCTAACCCTAACCCTAACCCTAACCCAAACCCTAACCCTCACCCTAAACCTAAACCTAACTCAAAACCTAACCCTTACCTTAACCCTAACCCAAACCCTAACCCTAAACCTAACCCAAACCCTAAACCTAACACTAACCCTAAACTCTAAACCTATCCATAACCCTAACCCAAACCCTAAACCTAACCCTAATCCTAACCCTAACCCTAACCCTAACGCTAACCCTAAACCTAACCCTCATCCTAACCCTAACCCTAACCCTAATGAAAACCCTATCATTAACCCTAACCCTAACCCTAACCCAAAACCTAAACCTAACCATAATCCTAACCCTAACCCTAACCGTAACACTAACCCTAACCCTAATCATAACCCTAACCCTAACCCTAAAACAAACCCAACCCCTAACCCTAACCCTAACCCTAACCCAAACCGTAACCCTAACCCTAACTCAAACCCTAACATTAACCCTAACCATAACCCTAACCCAAACCCTAACCCAAAACCCAACCCCAAAACCAACCCCAACCCCAAACCCAACCGTACCCCTAACCCAAACCATAACACTAACCCTAATCTTAACCCTAATGCTAAGACTAAACCTAACTTAAACTCAAACCCTAACCCTAACCCTAAACCTAACCCTAACCCAAACCCTAACCCAAACACTAACCCTAACCCTAACCCAAACCCTAACCCTAAACTTAACCCTAACCCTTATCCTAACAATAAACCTAACCCAAAAAATAACACTAACCGTAAACCAAACCCTAACCCTAACCCAAACCCTAACCCTAACCAAACCCTAACCCTAACCCAAACCCTAACCCTAAACTTAACCGTAACCCTAATCCTAACCCTTACCCTAACCCAAAAACTAACCCTAACACTAACCCTAACCCAAACCCTAACCCTAAAACAAACCGTAACCCTAACACTAACCCTAACCCTAATCCTAAACCTAACCCTAACCTTAACGCAAAAAGGAAACCTAAACCTAATCCTAACCCTAACCAAAACCCTAACCCAAACCCTAACCCTAAACCTAAACCTAACCCTAACCCATATCCTAACCCTAAACCTAACCCAAAAAATAACACTAACCCTAAACCAAACCCTAACCCTAACCCTAACCCTAACCCTAACCCAAACCCTAACCCTAACCGAAAACCTAACCCTAAACCTAACCCTAACCCTAATCCTAACCCTTACACTATCCCAAAAACTAACCTTAACACTAACCCTAATCCAAAACCTAACACTAACCCAAACCCTAACCCTAACCCAAACCATAACCCTAACCCTAACTGTAAACTTAACCCTAACCCTAACCCTAACCCTAAACCTAACAAAAAACCCAAACCCTAAACTTAACCCTAATCGTAACCCTAACCCTATCCATAACCCTACCCCAAACCCTAACCCTAACCCAAACCCTAACCCTAACCCAAACCCTAACCCTATCGCTAACTCTAACCCTAACCCTAATCAAACCATAACACTAAACCTAACGTTAAACCTAACGTTAAACATAAAACTAATTCAAACTCAAAACCTAAACATAACCCTAGCCCTAACCCAAACCTTAACCCTGACACTAACCCTAACCCTAATCCTAATTCGAACCCGAACACAAACCCTAACCCTAACCCTAAACCTAACCCAAAACCTAAACCTAACACTAAACCAAACCCTAACCCTAACCCTAACCTAAACCAAAACCCTAAACCTAACTCTAATCCTATCCCTAACCGTAATCCTAAACCTAACCCTATCCCTTATCCTAACCCTAACTCTAACCCTAACACAAACCCAACCCCTAACTCTAACCCTAAACCAAACCCTATCCTTAACCCTAACCCTAACTCAAACCCTAACCCTAACCCTAACCCAAACCCTAACCCAAAACCTAACCCTAACCCTAATCGTAAACATAACCCTAACCCAAAACTAACCCTAAAACTAACCCTAACCCTAAAACTAACCCAAACCCTAACCCTAAACCTAACCTAAACCAAAACCCTAACCCTAATCCTAACCCTAACCCTTAACCCTAATGAAAACCCTATCATTAACCCTAACCGTAACCCTAACCCAAAACCTAAACCTAACCATAATCCTAACCCTAACCCCAACCGCAACCCTAACCGTAACCCTAACCCTAACCCTAATCCTAACCCTAACCCTAACCCTAACACAAACCCAACCCATAACCCTAACCCTAACCCTAACCCAAACCGTAAACCTAACCGTAACCCTAACCCTAACTCAAACCCTAACATTAACCCTAACCATAACCCGAACCCAAACCCTAACCCAAATCCTAACCCTAAACCTAACCCTAACCCTAACACTAACCCAAACCCTAACCCAAATCCTAACCCTAACCCTAACCCTAACCCTAACCCTAACCCTAACTCAAACACTAACCCTAACCCTAACCCAAACCCTAACCCTAAACCTAACCCTAACCCTTATCCTAACCCTAAACCTAACCCAAAAAATAACACTAACCCTAAACCAAACCCTTACCCTAACCCTAACCCTAACCCTAAATCAAACCCTAACCCTAAACCAAACCCTAACCCTAAACCTAACCCTAACCCTAACCCAAACCGTAACCCTAACACTAACCCTAACCCTAACCCTAACCCTAACCCAAACCGTAACCCTAACACTAACCCTAACCCTAATCCTAAACCTAACCCTAACCCACATCCAAAAAGTAAACCTAAACCTAACCCTAACCCTAACCCAAATCCTAACCCTAACCATAACCCTAAACCTAATACCTAACCCCTAACAACAAACGTTAACACAAACCATAACCCTAACCCTAACCGTAAACTTAACCCAAAACCTAACAAAAAACCCAAACCCTAAACTTAACCCTAATCGTAACGCAAACCCTATCCATAACCCTACCCCAAACCCTAACCCTAACCCAAACCCTAACCCTAACCCAAACCCTAACCCTATCGCTAACTCTAACCCTAACCATAATCAAACCATAACACTAACCCTAACGTTAAACTTAACGTTAACATAAACCTAATTCAAACTCAAAACCTAACCCTAACCCTAGCCCTAACCCAAACCTTAAACCTAACCCTAACCCTAACCCTAATCCTAATTCTAAGCCGAACACAAACCATAACCCTAACCCTAAACCTAACCCAAAACCTAAACCTAACACTAACCCTAAACCTAAACCATACCCTAACTCTAACCCTAAACCTGAACCTAACCCTAACCCAAACCCTAACCCTAACCCTAACCCTAACCCTAACCCAAACCCTAACCCTAACCCAAATCCTAATCCTAAACCTAACCCAAACCCTAACACAAAACCTAACCCTAACCCTGATCCTAAACATAACCCTAACCCAAAACTAACCCTAAAACTAACCCTAACCCTAACCCTAACCCAAACCATAACACTAACCCTAACCTTAGCCCTAATTCTAAGCCTTAACCTAACTCAAACTCAAACCCTAACCCTAAACCTAACCCTAACCCAAACCCTAACCCTAACACTAACCTAACCCTAACTCAAACCCTAACCATAACCCTAACTGTAACCCGAACCCAAACCCTAACCCTAACCCTAAACCTAACCAAAAACCTAAACCTAAACTTAACCCTAACCCTAACCCAAACCCTAACCGTAACACTAACCCTAACATTAACACTAACCCAAATCCTAACCCTAAACCTAACACAAACCAAAACCCTAACCCTAACTCTAACTCTAATCCTAAACCTAACCCTAATCCTAACCCTCACCCTAACCCTAACACTAACCCAAATCCTAACCCTAACCGTAACGCTAACACAAACCCAACCACTAACACTAACCCTAACCCTAACCCAAACCCTAACCCTAACCCTAACCCTAACCCTAACTCAAACCCTAACCCTAACCCTAACCCTAACCCAAACCCTAACCCTAAACCTAACCCTAACCCTAACCCTAAACCTAACCCTTACCCATAAACTAACCCTAACACTAACCCTAACCCTAAAACTAACCCAAACCCTAACCCTAACCCTAACCCAAACAAAAACCCTAACCCAGACGCTAACTCTAATCATAAACCTAACCCTAACCCTAATCCTAACCCTAACCCTAACCCTAATCCTAACCCTAACCGTAACCCTAACACAAAACCAACCTCTAACACTAACCCTAACCCTAACCCAAACCCTAACCCTAACCCTAACTCTAACTCTAAGACTAATCCTAAACCTAACCCTAATCCTAACCCTAACCCTAACCCTAACCCTAACCCAAAACCTAAACCTAATCCTAATCCTAACCCTAACCCTCACCATAACCCTAACCCTAATCCTAAACCTAACCCTAACCCTAACACAAACCCAACCCCTAACCCTAACACAAACCCAACCCCTAACGCTAACCCTAACCCTAACCCAAACCGTAACCCTAACCCTAACCCTAACCCTAACCAAAATCCTAAACGTAACCCTAACCCTAACCCTAACCCTAACCCTAACCCTAACTCAAACCCTAAACCTAACCCTAACCCAATCCCTAACACTAACACTAACACTAACCCTAACACTAACCAAAACCCTAACCCTAACCCTAAACCAAACCAAAAACCCTAACCATAACTCAAACCCTAACCCTAACCCTAACCCAAACCCTAACCCTAAACCTAACCCTAACATTTATCCTAACCCTAAATCTAACGCAAAAAATAACACTAACCCTAAACCAAACCTTAACCCTAACACTAACCCTAACCCTAACCCAAACCCTAATCCTTACCCAAACCCTAAACCTAACCCTAACCCTAACCCTAATCCTAACCCTAACCCTAAGCCAAGAACTAACCCTAACCCGAACCCTAACCCAAACCATAATCCTAACCCTAACCCAGCCCAAACCCTAACCCTAACCCTAAACCTAAACCTAAACTTTACCCAAACCCTAACACAAACCCTAACCCTAAACCCTAACACAAACCCTATCCCTAACCCTAACCCTAACCCTAAATCAAACTCTAACCCTAACTGTAACCCTAACCCAATACCTAAACCTAACCGTAACACAAACCCTAACCTAAACCCTAACAATAACCCTAACCTAACCCTATTCCTAACACTAACCCTAACCCTAACCCTAACCCTAACCTTATTCCTAACCCTAAACCAAAACCCTAACCCTAACGAATACCCTAATCATCACCCTCACTCTATCTCTAACCCTAACCCAAACCCAAACACTAACCCTAACACTACCCCAAACCCTAACCCTAACCCTAACCCTAACCCAAACCATAACACTAACCCTAAACTTAACCCTAATGCTAAGCCTAAACATAACTCAAACTCAAACCCTAATGCTAAACCTAACCCTAAACCAATCCCTAACCCTAACACTAACCTAACCCTAACTCAAACCCTAATCATAACACTAAATCTAACCCGAACCCAAACCCTAACCCTAACCCTAAACCTAACCAAAAACCTAAACCTAACCCTAACCCTAACCCTAACCCAAACCCTAACCCTAAACTAACCCTAACCCTAAAACTAACCCAAATCCTAACCCTAACCCTAACCCAAACCAAAACCCTAACCCTAACTCTAAACCCATCCCTAACCCTAATCCTAACCCTAACACTAACCCTTATCCTAAACGTAACCCTAACCCTAACACAAACCTAACCCCTAACCCTAACCCTAACCCGAACCCTAACCCAAATCCTAACCCTAACCCTAAACATAACCAAAAACCTAAACCTAACCCTAACCCTAACCCTAACCCAAACCCTAAACCTAACACTAACCCTAACCCTAACACTAACCCAAATCCTAACCCTAACATTAACCCAAACCAAAACCCTAACCCTAACTCTAATCCTAACCCTAACCCTAATCAAAACCCTAACATTTAACCTAACCCTAACCCTAACCCAAAACCTAAACCTAAACCTAATCCTAAACCTAACCCTAACCCTAACCCTAACCCTAACTCAAACCCTAACCATAACTCTAATTCTAAACCGAACCCAAAACCTAAACCTAACCCTAACACAAACTCTAACCCAAACCCTAACAATAACCCTAACGCTAACCCTATTCCTAACCCTAACCCTAACCCTAACCCTAACCCTAACCTTAACCCAAACCCTAACCCTAAACCTAACCCTAACCCAAACCCTAATCAAACCCTAACCCTAACCCAAACCCTAACCCTAACCCTAACCTAACCCTAAACCTAAACCAAACCCTAAGCCAAACCCTAACCCTAACCCTAACCCTTACCCAAACCCAAACCCTAACCCTATAACTAACCCAAACCCGCACCGTAACCCTAACCCTAAACCAAAACCTAACCCTATTCCTAACCCTAACCCTAACCCTAACCTTAACCTAAACCCTAACCCTAACCGTAACCTAAACCCTAAACCTAACCCAAACCCTATCCCTAACCATAAACCTAACAAAACCCAAACCCTAAACTTAACCCTAATCTTAATCCTAATATTAACCCTAACCCTTACCCAAACGTTAAACTTAACACTAACCCTAACACTAACTCAAATCAAAACCTAAACCTAACCCTAAACGAAACCCTAACATTAACCTTAACCCGAACCCAAACCCTACCCGTAACCCTAAACCTAACCCAAAACCTAAACCTAACACTAACCCTAACCCTAAAACAAATCTTAACACTAACCCTAACCCTATCCCTAATCCTAACCCAACCCTCACCCTAACCCTAATCCTAAGCCAAACCCTAAACGTAATCCTAACCCTAAACCCGAACCCTAAACCTAACCCTAACCCTAAACCTAATCCTAACCCAAACCCTAACCATAACCCAAACCCTAATCCTAACTCTAACCCTAACCCAAACCCTAAACCTAACACTAACCCTAAACTCTAACCCTATCCATAACCCTAACCCAAACCCTAACCCTAAACCTAATCCTAACCCTAACCCTAACCCTAACCCTAACCCTAAACCTAACCCTCATCCTAACCCTAACCCTAACCCTAATGAAAACCCTATCATTAACCCTAACCCTAACCCTAACCCAAAACCTAAACCTAACCATAATCCTAAGCCTAACCCTAACCGTAACCCTAACCCTAACACTAACCCTAATCATAACCCTAACCCTAACCCTAAAACAAACCCAACCCCTAACCCTAACCCTAACCCTAACCCAAACCGTAACCCTAACCGTAACCCTAACCCTAACTCAAACCCTAACATTAACCTAAACCATAACCCTAACCCAAACCCTAACCCAAATCCTAACCCTAAACCTAACCCTAACCCTAACCCTAACCCTAACCCAAACCATAACACTTACCCTAATCTTAACCCTAATGCTAAGCCTAAACCTAACTTAAACTCAAACCCTAACCCTAACCCTAACCCTAACCCTAACCCAAACCCTAACCCAAACACTAACCCTAACCCTAACCCAAACCCTAACCCTAAACCTAACCCTAACCCTTATCCTAACAATAAACCTAACCCAAAAAATAACACTAACCCTAAACCAAACCCTAACCCTAACCCAAACCCTAACCCTAACCAAACCCTAACCCTAACCCAAACCCTAACCCTAAACTTAACCGTAACCATAATCCTAACACTTACCCTAACCCAAAAACTATCCCTAACACTAACCCTAACCCAAACCCTAACCCTAAAACAAACCGTAACCCTAACACTAACCCTAACCCTAATCCTAAACCTAACCCTAACCTTAACGCAAAAAGTAAACCTAAACCTAATCCTAACCCTAACCAAAACCCTAACCCAAACCCTAACCCTAAACCTAACCCTAACCCATATCCTAACCCTAAACCTAACCCAAAAAATAACACTAACCCTAAACCAAAACCTAACCCTAACCCTAACCCTAACCCTAACCCTAACCCAAACCCTAACCCTAACCGAAAACCTAACCCTAAACCTAACCCTAACCCTAATCCTAACCCTTACCCTAACCCAAAAACTAACCCTAACACTAACCCTAAACCAAAACCTAACCGTAACCCAAATCGTAACCCTAACACTAACCCTAACACTAATCCTAAACCTAACCCTAACCCTAACCCAAAAAATAAACCTAAACCTAACCCTAACCCTAACCAAAACCCTAACCCTAACCATAACCCTAAACCTAATACCTAACCTCTAACAACAAACGTTAACCCAAACCATAACCCTAACCCTAACCGTAAACTTAACCCTAACCCTAACCCTAACCCTAAACCTAACAAAAAACCCAAACCCTAAACTTAACCCTAATGGTAACCCTAACCCAAACCCTAACCCTAATCCAAACCCTAAACCTAACTCTAACCCTAACCCAAACCCTAACCCTAACCCTAACACTAACCGTAACCCTAACCCTAACCGAAACCCAAACCCTAAACCTAACCCTAATCGTAACCCTAACCCTAACCCTATTAATAACCTTAACCCAAACGCAAACCCTAACACTAACCCTAACACTAATCCTAACCCTAACCCTAACTCTAAACCTAACTGAAACCCAAACCCTAACCCTAACCCTAACCCAAACCCAAACCCTAAACCTAAACCTAAACCTAAACCTAACCCTTAAACAAACCCAAAACCAAACCCTAACCCTAACCCTAACCCTAACCCAAACCCAAACCCAAACCCTAATCCTAAACCTAAACCTAACCCTAACCCAAAGCCAAACCCTAAACCTATCCCTAACTCAAACCCAAACCCTTACCTTAACCCTAACCCAAACCCTAACCCTAACCCAAACCCTAACACTAACACTAACCCTACACCTAACCCCTAACCCCTAACCGCAAACATTAACCCAAAGCCTAAACCTAACCCTAACCTAAACCCAAACCCTAACCCTACCCTTACTCTAACCCAAAACTTAATCCTAACTCTAACCCTAACCCAAACCTTACCCTAACCCTAACCCTAAACCTAACCCTAGACCGAACCCAAACCCTAAACCTAACCCAAACCCAAACCCTAAACTTAACCCTAATCGTAACCCTAATCCTAACCCTAACCCTAACCCTAATCCTAACGCTAACACTAACCCTAACCCAAACCCAATCCCTAACCCTAACCCTAACCCTAACCCAAACCCTAACCCTCACCCTAAACCTAACCCTAACTCAAACCCTAACCCTTACCTTAACCCTAACCCAAACCCTAACCCTAAACCTAACCCTAATCTTAATCCTAACACGAACCCTAACCCAAAAACTAAACCTAAGCCTAACCCAAACCCTAACCTTAACCCTAACCCTAACCCTAACCCTAACCCAAATCCAAACCCTAACCATAACCCTATCCCAAACCCAAACCCTAACCCTATCGCTAACGCTAACCCTAACCCTGACCCTAACCCTAACCCTAACCCTAACCCTATGCCTAACCCTAACCCTAACCCCAACACTAAACCTAACCCAAAACCAAAACCTAAACTTAACCCTAATGCTCACCCTAATCCTAACCCTAACCCTAACCATAACCATAACAATAACCCTAACCCTAAACCTAACCCAAACCCTAACCATAACCCTAACCCTAACTACAACCCTAACCCTAACCCTAACCCTAATCCTAACGCTAACACTAACCCTAACCCAAAACCAATCCCTAACCCTAACCCTAACCCTAACCCAAACCCTAACCCTCACCCTAAACCTAAACCTAACTCAAACCCTAACCCTTACCGTAACCCTAACCCAAACCCTAACCCTAAACCTAACCCAAACCCTAAACCTAACACTAACCCTAAACTCTAACCCTATCCATAACCCTAACCCAAACCCTAACCCTAAACCTAATCCTAACCCTAACCCTAACCCTAACCCTAACCCTAAACCTAACCCTCATCCTAACCCTAACGCTAACCCTAATGAAAACCCTATCATTAACCCTAACCCTAACCCTAACCCAAAACCTAAACCTAACCATAATCCTAACCCTAACCCTAACCGTAACCCTAACCCTAACCCTAACCAAAATCATAACCCTAACCCTAACCCTAAAACAAACCCAACCCCTAACTCTAACCCTAACCCTAACCCAAACCGTAACCCTAACCGTAACCCTAACCCTAACTCAAACCCTAACATTAACCCAAACCATAACCCTAACCCAAACCCTAACCCAAATCCTAACCCTAAACCTAACCCTAACCCTATCCCTAACCCTAACCCAAACCATAACACTTACCCTAATCTTAACCCTAATGCTAAGCCTAAACCTAACTTAAACTCAAACCCTAACCCTAACCCTAACCCTAACCCTAACCCAAACCCTAACCCAAACACTAACCCTAACCCTAACCCAAACTCTAACCCTAAACCTAACCCTAACCCTTATCCTAACAATAAACCTAACCCAAAAAATAACACTAACCCTAAACCAAACCCTAACCCTAACCCAAACCCTAACCCTAACCAAACCCTAACCCTAACCCAAACCCTAACCCTAAACTTAACCGTAACCCTAATCCTAACCCTTACCCTAACCCAAAAACTATCCCTAACACTAACCCTAACCCAAACCCTAACCCTAAAACAAACAGGAACCCTAACACTAACCCTTACCCTAATCCTAAACCTAACCCTAACCTTAACGCAAAAAGGAAACCTAAACCTAATCCTAACCGTAACCGAAACCCTAACCCAAACCCTTACCCTAAACCTAACCCTAACCCATATCCTAACCCTAAACCTAACCCAAAAAATAACACTAACCCTAAACCAAACCCTAACCCTAACCCTAACCCTAACCCTAACCCAAACCCTAACCCTAACCGAAAACCTAACCCTAAACCTAACCCTAACCATAATCCTAACCCTTACCCTAACCCAAAAACTAACCCTAACACTAACCCTAAACCAAAACCTAACCGTAACCCAAATCGTAACCCTAACACTAACCCTAACACTAATCCTAAACCTAACCCTAACCCTAACCCAAAAAGTAAACCTAAACCTAACCCTAACCCTAACCAAAACCCTAACCCTAAACCAAACCCTAACCCTAAACCTAACCCTAACCCTAACCCAAACCGTAACCCTAACACTAACCCTAACCCTAACCCTAACCCTAACCCAAACCGTAACCCTAACACTAACCCTAACCCTAATCCTAAACCTAACCCTAACCCACATCCAAAAAGTAAACCTAAACCTAACCCTAACCCTAACCCAAATCCTAACCCTAACCATAACCCTAAACCTAATACCTAACCCCTAACAACAAACGTTAACACAAACCATAACCCTAACCCTAACCGTAAACTTAACCCTAAACCTAACAAAAAACCCAAACCCTAAACTTAACCCTAATCGTAACGCTAACCCTATCCATAACCCTACCCCAAACCCTAGCCCTAACCCAAACCCTAACCCTAACCCAAACCCTAACCCTATCGCTAACTCTAACCCTAACCCTAATCAAACCATAACACTAACCCTAACGTTAAACCTAACGTTAACATAAACCTAATTCAAACTCAAAACCTAACCCTAACCCTAGCCCTAACCCAAACCTTAAACCTAACCCTAACCCTAACCCTAATCCTAATTCTAAGCCGAACACAAACCATAACCCTAACCCTAAACCTAACCCAAAACCTAAACCTAACACTAACCCTAACCCTAAACCATACCCTAACTCTAACCCTAAACCTGAACCTAACCCTAACCCAAACCCTAACCCTAACCCTAACCCTAACCCTAACCCAAACCCTAACCCTAACCCAAATCCTAATCCTAACCCTAACCCAAACCCTAACACAAAACCTAACCCTAACCCTGATCCTAAACATAACCCTAACCCAAAACTAACCCTAAAACTTACCCTAACCCTAACCCTAACCCAAACCATAACACTAACCCTAATTCTAAGCCTTAACCTAACTCAAACTCAAACCCTAACCCTAAACCTAACCCTAACCCAAACCCTAACCCTAACACTAACCTAACCCTAACTCAAACCCTAACCATAAACCTAACTGTAACCCGAACCCAAACCCTAACCCTAACCCTAAACCTAACCAAAAACCTAAACCTAAACCTAACCCTAACCCTAACCCATAAACTAACCCTAACACTAACCCTAACCCTAAAACTAACCCAAACCCTAATCCTAACCCTAACCCAAACAAAAACCCTAACCCAGACTCTAACTCTAATCATAAACCTAACCCTAATCCTAACCCTAACCTAACCCTAATCCTAACCCTAACCGTAACCCTAACACAAAACCAACATCTAACACTAACCCTAACCCTAACCCAAACCCTAACCCAAACCCTAACCCTAACCATAACCCTAACCCTAACTCTAAGTCTAATCCTAAACCTAACCCTAATCCTAACCCTAACCCTAACCCTAACCCAAAACCTAAACCTAACCCTAATCCTAACCCTAACCCTAACCATAACCCTAACCCTAATCCTAAACCTAACCCTAACACAAACCCAACCCCTAACCCTAACACAAACCCAAACCCTAACTCTAACCCTAACCCTAACCCAAACCGTAACCCTAACCCTAACCCTAACCCTAACCCTAACCAAAATCCTAAACGTAACCCTAACCCTAACACTAACCCTAACCCTAACCCTAACTCAAACCCTAAACGTAACCCTAACCCTAACCCTAACCCTAACACAAACCCAACCCCTAACTCTAACCCTAAACCAAACCCTATCCTTAACCCTAACCCTAACTCAAACCCTAACCCTAACCGTAACCCAAACCCTAACCCAAAACCTAACCCTAACCCTAATCGTAAACAAAACCCTAACCCAAAACTAACACTAAAACTAACCCTAACCCAAAAACTAACCCAAACCCTAACCCTAAACCTAACCTAAACCAAAACCCTAACCCTAATCCTAACCATAACCCTAACCCTAATGAAAACCCTATCATTAACCCTAACCGTAACCCTAACCCAAAACCTAAACCTAACCATAATCCTAACCCTAACCCTAACCGTAACCCTAACCCTAACCCTAACCCTAAACCTAACCCTAACCCTAACTCTAATCCTAACACTTATCCTAACCCTAACCCTAACCCTAACCCTAACCCTAACCCTAACCCTAACCCTAACCCAAATCGTAACCCTAACCGTAACGCTAACACAAACCCAACCACTAACACTAACCCTAACCCTAACCCAAACCCTAACCCTAACCCTAACCCTAACCCTAACTCAAACCCTAACCCTAACCCTAACCCTAACCCAAACCCTAACCCTAAACCTAACCCTAACCCTAACCCTAAACCTAACCCTTACCCATAAACTAACCCTAACACTAACCCTAACCCTAAAACTAACCCAAACCCTAACCCTAACCCTAACCCAAACAAAAACCCTAAACCAGACTCTAACTCTAATCATAAACCTAACCCTAACCCTAATCCTAACCCTAATCCTAACCCTAATCCTAACCCTAACCGTAACCCTAACACAAAACCAACCTCTAACACTAACCCTAACCCTAACCCAAACCCTAACCCAAAACCTAACCCTAACCCTAACCCTAACCCTAACTCTAAGTCTAATCCTAAACCTAACCCTAATCCTAACCCTAACCCTAACCCTAACCCTAACCCAAAACCTAAACCTAATCCTAATCCTAACCCTAACCCTAACCATAACCCTAACCCTAATCCTAAACCTAACCCTAACCCTAACACAAACCCAACCCCTAACCCTAACACAAACCCAACCCCTAACGCTAACCCTAACCCTAACCCAAACCGTAACCCTAACCCTAACCCTAACCCTAACCCTAACCAAAATCCTAAACGTAACCATAACCCTAACCCTAAACCTAACTCAAACCCTAAACCTAACCCTAACCCAATCCCTAACACTAACACTAACACTAACCCTAACACTAACCAAAACCCTAACCCTAACCCTAAACCAAACCAAAAACCCTAACCATAACTCAAACCCTAACCCTAACCCTAACCCAAACCCTAACCCTAAACCTAACCCTAACATTTATCCTAACCCTAAATCTAACGCAAAAAATAACACTAACCCTAAACCAAACCTTAACCCTAACACTAACCCTAACCCTAACCCAAACCCTAATCCTTACCCAAACCCTAAGCCTAAACCTAACCCTAACCCTAATCCTAACCCTAACCCTAAGCCAAGAACTAACCCTTACCCGAACCCTAACCCAAACCCTAATCCTAACCCTAACCCAGCCCAAACCCTAACCCTAACCCTAACCCTAAACCTAAACTTAACCCAAACCCTAACACAAACCCTAACCCTAAACCCTAACACAAACCCTATCCCTAACCCTAACCCTAACCCTAAATCAAACTCTAACCCTAACTGTAACCCTAACCCAAAACCTAAAACTAACCGTAACACAAACCCTAAACTAAACCCTAACAATAACCCTAACCTAACCCTATTCCTAACACTAACCCTAACCCTAACACTAACCCTAACCCTAACCTTATTCCTAACCCTAACCCAAAACCCTAACCCTAACGAATACCCTAAACATAACCCTCACGCTAACTCTAACCCTAACCCAAACCCTAACACTAACCCTAACCCTAACCCAAACCCTAACCCTAACCCTAACCCTAACCCAAACCATAACACTAACCCTAAACTTAACCCTAATGCTAAGCCTAAACATAACTCAAACTCAAACCCTAATGCTAAACCTAACCCTAAACCAAACCCTAACCCTAACACTAACCTAACCCTAACTCAAACCCTAACCATAACACTAAATCTAACCCGAACCCAAACCCTAACCCTAACCCTAAACCTAACCAAAAACCTAAACCTAACCCTAACCCTAACCCTAACCCAAACCCTAACCCTAACACTAACCCTAACCCTAAAACTAACCCAAATCCTAACCCTAACCCTAACCCAAACCAAAACCCTAACCCTATCTCTTAACTTATCCCTAACTCTAACCCTAACACTAACACTAACCCTTATCCCTAACCTAACCCTAAACCCAACACAAACCTAACCCCTAACCCTAACCATAACCCAAACCCTAACCCTAACCCTAACCCTAACTCAATCCCTAACCCTAACCCTAATCCTAACCCTAACCCAAACCCTAACCCTAAACCTAACCCTAAACCTAATTCTAAACCTAACCCTAACCCAAAAACTAACCCTAACACTAACCCTAAACCTAAAACTAACCCAAAACCTAACCCTAACCCTAACCTTAACCAAAACCCTAACCCTAACTCTAATCCTAACCCTAAACCTAATCAAAACCCTATCATTAACACTAAACCTAACCCTAACCCTAACCCTAACCCTAACCCAAACCCTAACCCAAATAATAAACCTAACCCTAACCCTAACCCTAACCCTAACCCTAACCCTAACTCAAACACTAAGCCTAACCCTAACCCAAACCCTAACCCTAAACCTAACACTAACCCTTATCGTAAACCTAAACCTAACCCGAAAAATAACACTAACCCTAAATCAAACCCTAAACCTAACCATAACCCTAACCCTAACCCAAACCCTAACCCTTACCCAAAACCTAAATCTAAACCTATCCCTAACCCTAATCCTAACCCTAACCCTAACCCAAAAACTAAACCTAACCCTAACCCTAACCCAAACCCTAACCCTAACCCTAACTCAAACCCTAAACCTAACCCTAACCCAATCCCTAACACTAACACTAACACTAACCCTAACACTAACCAAAACCCTAACCCTAACCCTAAACCAAACCAAAAACCCTAACCATAACTCAAACCCTAACCCTAAACCTAACCCTAACCCAAACCCTAACCCTAACCCTAACCCTAAACCTAAACTTAACCCAAACCCTAACACAAACCCTAACCCTAAACCCTAACCCAAACCCTAACCCTAACACTATTCCTAACCCTAACCCTAAACCTAACCTTAACCCAAACCCTAACCCACACACTAACGCTAACCCTAACCCTAACTCAAACTCTAACCCTAACTCGAACCCTAACCCTAACCCAAACACTAATCCAAACCCTAACAATACCCCTAACCCTATTCCTAACACTAACCATAACCGTAACCCTAACCCTAACCCTGTTCCTAACCCTAACCCTAAACCCTAAACATAACCAAAAACCTAAACCTATCCCTAACCCTAACCCGAACCCTAACCCAAATCCTAACCCTAACCCTAAACATAACCAAAAACCTAAACCTAACCCTAACCCTAACCCTAACCCAAACCCTAAACCTAACACTAACCCTAACCCTAACACTAACCCAAATCCTAACCCTAACATTAACCCAAATCAAAACCCTAACCCTAACTCTAATCCTAATCCTAACCCTAATCAAAACCCTAACATTTAACCTAACCCTAACCCTAACCCAAAACCTAAACCTAAACCTAATCCTAAACCTAACCCTAACCCTAACCCTAACCCTAACTCAAACCCTAACCATAACTCTAATTCTAAACCGAACCCAAAACCTAAACCTAATCCTAACACAAACTCTAACCCAAACCCTAACAATAACCCTAACCCTAACCCTATTCCTAAACCTAACCGTAACCCTAACCCTAACCCTAAACCTATTCCTAACCTTTACCCTAACCCTAACCTTAACCCAAACCCTAACCCTAAACCTAACCCTAACCCAAACTCTAATCAAACTCTAACCCTAACCCAAACCCTAACCCTAACCCTAACCTAACCCTAAACCTAAACCAAACCCTAAGCCAAACCCTAACCCTAACCCTAACCCTTACCCAAACCCAAACCCTAACCCTATAACTAACCCAAACCCGCACCGTAACCCTAACCCTAAACCAAAACCTAACCCTATTCCTAACCCTAACCCTAACCCTAACCTTAACCTAAACCCTAACCCTAACCGTAACCCAAACCCTAAACCTAACCCAAACCCTAACCCTAACCATAAACCTAACCAAACCCAAACCCTAAACTTAACCCTAATCTTAACCCTAACATTAACCCTAACCCTTACCCAAACCTTAAACTTAACTCTAACCCTAACTCTAACACTAACTCAAATCAAAACCTAAACCTAACCCTAAACGAAACCCTAACATTAACCCTAACCCGAACCCCAACCCTACCCGTAACCCTAAACCTAACCCAAAACCTAAACCTAACCCTAACCCTAACCCTAAAACAAATCTTAACACTAACCCTAACCCTATCCCTAATCCTAACCCAACCCTCACCCTAACCCTAATCCTAAGCCAAACCCTAAACGTAATCCTAACCCTAAACCCGAACCCTAAACCTAACCCTAACCCTAAACCTAACACTAACCCAAACCCTAACCCTAACCCAAACCCTAACAATAACCCTAACCCTAACCCTATTCCTAACCCTAACCCTAACACAAACCATAACCCTAACACTAATATAAACCCAAAACCTAAACCTAACCCTAACCCAAACACAAACCCTAACCCTATCACTAACCCAAAATCACACCGTAACCCTAACCCTAACCCAAACCCTAACCTTATTCCTAACCATAACACTAACCATAAACCTAAACCAAAACCTAAACCTAACCCTAACCCTAACCATAAACCAAACCATAACCCTAAACCTCACCCTAACCCTAATTCTAACCCTAACCCCAACCCTAATCCAAACCCTCAACCTAACACTAGCCCTAAACTCTAACCCTAACCATAACCCTAACCCAAAGCCTAACCCTAACCCTAACCCAAACCCTAACCCAAACATTAACAATAACCCTAACCCTAACCCTATTCCTAAACCTAACCGTCACCCAAACCCAAACCCTAACACTATCCCTAACACAAACCCACACCGTAACCCTAACCCTAACCCAAAACCAAACCCTAAACCTAACCCTAACCCTATACCTAACCGAAACCCTAAACTTAACCCTAACACAAACCCTAACACTAACCCTTACCCAAACCAAAACCCTAACCCCAAATCTATTCCAAACCCTAACCCTAACCCTAACCTAACCCTAAACCTAAACCAAACCCTAAGCCAAACCCTAAGCCTAACCCTAACCCTTACCCAAACCCAAACCCTAACCCTATAACTAACCCAAACCCGCACCGTAACCCTAACCCTAAACCAAAACCTAACCCTATTCCTAACCCTAACCCTAACCCTAACCTTAACCTAAACCCTAACCCTAACCGTAACCCAAACCCTAAACCTAACCCAAACCCTAACCCTAACCGTAAGCCTAACCAAACCCAAACCCTAAACTTAACCCTAATCTTAACCCTAACATTAACCCTAACCCTTACCCAAACCTTAAACTTAACTCTAACCCTAACTCTAACACTAACTCAAATCAAAACCTAAACCTAACCCTAAACGAAACCCTAACATTAACCCTAACCCGAACCCAAACCCTACCCGTAACCCTAAACCTAACCCAAAACCTAAACCTAACCCTAACCCTAACCCTAAAACAAATCTTAACACTAACCCTAACCCTATCCCTAATCCTAACCCAACCCTCACCCTAACCCTAATCCTAAGCCAAACCCTAAACCTAACCCTAACCCTAAACCTAACACTAACCCAAACCCTAACCCTAACCCAAACCCTAACAATAACCCTAACCCTAACCCTATTCCTAACCCTAACCCTAACACAAACCATAACCCTAACACTAATATAAACCCAAAACCTAAACCTAACCCTAACCCAAACACAAACCCTAACCCTATCACTAACCCAAAATCACACCGTAACCCTAACCCTAACCCAAACCCTAACCTTATTCCTAACCATAACACTAACCATAAACCTAAACCAAAACCTAAACCTAACCCTAACCCTAACCATAAACCAAACCATAACCCTAAACCTCACCCTAACCCTAATTCTAACCCTAACCCCAACCCTAATCCAAACCCTCAACCTAACACTAGCCCTAAACTCTAACCCTAACCATAACCCTAACCCAAAGCCTAACCCTAACCCTAACCCTAACCCAAACCCTAACCCAAACATTAACAATATCCCTAACCCTAACCCTATTCCTAAACCTAACCGTCACCCAAACC
>JAJHUQ010000061.1:1062500-1075000 GCA_035773235.1 Eospalax fontanierii | reverse complement strand
TAATCCTAACCCAAACCCTAACCCTAATCCTAACGCTAACACTAACCCTAACCCAAAACCAATCCCTAACCCTAAACCTAACCCTAACCCACACCCTAACCCTCACCCTAAACCTAACCCTAACTCAAACCCTAACCCTTACCTTAACCCTAACCCAAACCCTAACCCTAAACCTAACCCTAATCTTAATCCTAACACGAACCCTAACCCAAAAACTAAACCTAAGCCTAACCCAAACCCTAACCTTAACCCTAACCCTAAGCCTAACCCTAACCCAAATCCAAACCCTAACCATAACCCTATCCCTAACCCAAACCCTAAACCTATCGCTAACGCTAACCCTAACTTTGACCCTAACCCTAACCCTAACCCTAACCCTATGCCTAACCCTAACCCTAACCCCAACACTAAACCTAACCCAAACCCAAAACCTAAACTTAACCCTCATGGTAACCCTAATCCTAACCCTAACCCTAACCATAACCATAACAATAACCCTAACCCTAAACCTAACCCAAACCCTAACCATAACCCTAACCCTAACTACAACCCTAACCCTAACCGTAACCCTAATCCTAACGCTAACACTAACCCTAACCCAAAACCAATCCATAACCCTCACCCTAACCCTAAACCAAACCCTAACCCTCACCCTAAACCTAAACCTAACTCAAACCCTAACCCTTACCCTAACCCTAACACAAACCCCAACCCTAAACCTAACACAAACCCTAAACCTAACACTAACCCTAAACTCTAACCCTATCCATAACCCTAACCCAAACCCTAACCCTAAACCTAATCCTAACCCTAACCCTAACCCTAACCCTAACCCTAAACCTAACCCTCATCCTAACCCTAACCCTAACCCTAATGAAAACCCTATCATTAACCCTAACCCTAACCCTAACCCAAAACCTAAACCTAACCATAATCCTAACCCTAACCCAAACCCTAACCCTAACCTTAATCCTAACCCTAACTCAAACCCTAACATTAACCCAAACCATAACCCTAACCCAAACCCTAACCCAAATCCTAACCCTAAACCTAACCCTAACCCTAACCCTAACCCTAACCCAAACCATAACACTTACCCTAATCTTAACCCTAATGCTAAGCCTAAACCTAACTTAAACTCAAACCCTAACCCTAACCCTAACCCTAACCCTAACCCAAACCCTAACCCAAACACTAACCCTAAACCTAATCCAAACCCTAACCCTAAACCTAACCCTAACCCTTATCCTAACAATAAACCTAACCCAAAAAATAACACTAACCCTAAACCAAACCCTAACCCTAACCCAAACCCTAACCCTAACCAAACCCTAACCCTAACCCAAACCCTAACCCTAAACTTAACCGTAACCCTAATCCTAACCCTTACCCTAACCCAAAAACTATCCCTAACACTAACCCTAACCCAAACCCTAACCCTAAAACTAACCCTAACCCTAACGGAACCCATAAACATAACCCTAATCCTAAACCTAACCCTAACCTTAACGCAAAAAGTAAACCTAAACCTAATCCTAACCCTAACCAAAACCCTAACCCAAACCCTAACACTAAACCTAACCCTAACCCGTATCCTAACCCTAAACCTAACCCAAAAAATAACACTAACCCTAAACCAAACCCTAACCCTAACCCTAACCCTAACCCTAACCGAAACCCTAACCCTAACCGAAAACCTAACCCTAAACCTAACCCTAACCCTAATCCTAACCCTTACCCTAACCCAAAAACTAACCCTAACACTACCCTAAACCAAAACCTAACCGTAACCCAAATCGTAACCCTAACACTAACCCTAACACTAATCCTAAACCTAACCCTAACCCTAACCCAAAAAGTAAACCTAAACCTAACCCTAACCCTAACCAAAACCCTAACCCTAACCATAACCCTAAACCTAATACCTAACCCCTAACAACAAACGTTAACCCAAACCATAACCCTAACCCTAACCATTAACTTAACCCTAACCCTAACCCTAACCCTAAACCTAACAAAAAACCCAAACCCTAAACTTAACCCTAATCGTAACCCTAACCCTATCCATAACCCTACCCCAAACCCTAACCCTAACACAAACCCTAACCCTAACCCAAACCCTAACCCTATCGCTAACTCTAACCCTAACCCTAATCAAACCATAACACTAAACCTAACGTTAAACCTAACGTTAAACATAAAACTAATTCAAACTCAAAACCTAAACATAACCCTAGCCCTAACCCAAACCTTAAGCCTAACACTAACCCTAACCCTAATCCTAATTCGAACCCGAACACAAACCCTAACCCTAACCCTAAACCTAACCCAAAACCTAAACCTAACACTAAACCAAACCCTAACCCTAACCCTAACCTAAACCAAAACCCTAAACCTAACTCTAATCCTATCCCTAACCGTAATCCTAAACCTAACCCTATCCCTTATCCTAACCCTAACCCTAACCCTAACACAAACCCAACCCCTAACTCTAACCCTAAACCAAACCCTATCCTTAACCCTAACCCTAACTCAAACCCTAACCCTAAACCTAACCCAAACCCTAACCCAAAACCTAACCCTAACCCTAATCGTAAACATAACCCTAACCCAAAACTAACCCTAAAACTAACCCTAACCCTAAAACTAACCCAAACCCTAACCCTAAACCTAACCTAAACCAAAACCCTAACCCTAATCCTAACCCTAACCCTAACCCTAATGAAAACCCTATTATTAACCCTAACCGTAACCCTAACCCGAAACCTAAACCTAACCATAATCCTAACCCTAACCCTAACCGTAACCCTAACCCTAATGCTAACCCTAACCCTAACCCTAACACAAACCCAACCCATAACCCTAACCCTAACCCTAACCCAAACCGTAAACCTAACCGTAACCCTAACCCTAACTCAAACCCTAACATTAACCCTAATCATAACCCTAACCCAAACCCTAACCCAAATCCTAACCCTAACCTAACCCTAACCCTAACCCTAACCCTAACCCAAACCCTAACCCAAATCCTAACCCTAACCCTAACCCTAACCCTAACTCAAACACTAACCCTAACCCTAACCCAAACCCTAACCCTAAACCTAACCCTAACCCTTATCCTAACCCTAAACCTAACCCAAAAAATAACACTAACCCTAAACCAAACCCTAACCCTAACCCTAACCCTAACCCTAAATCAAACCCTAACCCTAAACCAAACCCTAACCCTAAACCTAACCCTAACCCTAACCCAAACCGTAACCCTAACACTAACCCTAACCCTAACCCTAACCCTAACCCAAACCGTAACCCTAACACTAACCCTAACCCTAATCCTAAACCTAACCCTAACCCACATCCAAAAAGTAAACCTAAACCTAACCCTAACCCTAACCCAAATCCTAAACCTAACCATAACCCTAAACCTAATACCTAACCCCTAACAACAAACGTTAACACAAACCATAACCCTAACCCTAACCGTAAACTTAACCCTAAACCTAACAAAAAACCCAAACCCTAAACTTAACCCTAATCGTAACGCTAACCCTATCCATAACCCTACCCCAAACCCTAACCCTAACCCAAACCCTAACCCTAACCCAAACCCTAACCCTATCGCTAACTCTAAAACTAACCCTAATCAAACCATAACACTAACCCTAACGTTAAACCTAACGTTAACATAAACCTAATTCAAACTCAAAACCTAACCCTAACCCTAGCCCTAACCCAAACCTTAAACCTAACCCTAACCCTAACTCTAATCCTAATTCTAAGCCGAACACAAACCATAACCCTAACCCTAAACCTAACCCAAAACCTAAACCTAACACTAACCCTAACCCTAAACCATACCCTAACTCTAACCCTAAACCTGAACCTAACCCTAACCCAAACCCTAACCCTAACCCTAACCCTAACCCTAACCCAAACCCTAACCCTAACCCAAATCCTAATCCTAACCCTAACCCAAACCCTAACACAAAACCTAACCCTAACCCTGATCCTAAACATAACCCTAACCCAAAACTAACCCTAAAACTAACCCTAACCCTAACCCTAACCCAAACCATAACACTAACCCTAACCTTAACCCTAATTCAAAGCCTTAACCTAACTCAAACTCAAACCCTAACCCTAAACCTAACCCTAACCCAAACCCTAACCCTAAAACTAACCCAACCCTAACTCAAACCCTAACCATAACCCTAACTGTAACCCGAACCCAAACCCTAACCCTAACCCTAAACCTAACCAAAAACCTAAACCTAAACCTAACCCTAACCCTAACCCAAACCCTAACCGTAACACTAACCCTAACATTAACACTAACCCAAATCCTAACCCTAAACCTAACACAAACCAAAACCCTAACCCTAACTCTAACTCTAATCCGAAACCTAACCCTAATCCTATCCCTAACCCTAACCCTAACCCAAATCCTAACCCTAACCCTAACGCTAACACAAACCCAACCACTAACACTAACCCTAACCCTAACCCAAACCCTAACCCTAAACCTAACCCTAACCCTAACCCTAAACCTAACCCTAACCCATAAACTAACCCTAACACTAACCCTAACCCTAAAACTAACCCAAACCCTAACCCTAACCCTAACCCAAACAAAAACCCTAACCCATACTCCAACTCTAATCATAAACCTAACCCTAATCCTAACCCTAACCTAACCCTAATCCTAACCCTAACCGTAACCCTAACACAAAACCAACCTCTAACACTAACCCTAACCCTAACCCTAACCCAAACCCTAACCCAAACCCTAACCCTAACCATAACCCAAACCCTAATCCTAACCCTAACCTAACCCTAATCCTAACCCTAACCGTAACCCTAACCCAAATCCTAACCCTAACCCTAACGCTAAAAACTAACCATAACCCTAACCCTAATCCTAAACCTAACCCTAACCCTAACACAAGCCCAACCCCTAACCCTAACACAAACCCAACCCCTAACGCTAACCCTAACCCTAACCCAAACCGTAACCCTAACCCTAACCCTAACCCTAACCCTAACCAAAATCCTAAACGTAACCCTAACCCTAACCCTAACCCTAACTCAAACCCTAAACCTAACCCTAACCCAATCCCTAACACTAACACTAACACTAACCCTAACACTAACCAAAACCCTAACCCTAACCCTAAACCAAACCAAAAACCCTAACCATAACTCAAACCCTAACCCTAAACCTAACCCTAACCCAAACCCTAACCCTAACCCTAACCCTAAACCTAAACTTAACCCAAACCCTAACACAAACCCTAACCCTAAACCCTAACACAAACCCTATCCCTAACCCTAACCCTAACCCTAAATCAAACTCTAACCCTAACTCTAACCCTAACCCAAAACCTAAACCTAAGCGTAACACAAACCCTAACCTAAACCCTAACAATAACCCTAACCTAACCCTATTCCTAACACTAACCCTAACCCTAACCCTAACCCTAACCCTAACCTTATTCCTAACCCTAACCCAAAACCCTAAACCTAATGAATACCCTAAACGAAACCCTAACATTAACCCTAACCCGAACCCAAACCCTACCCGTAACCCTGAACCTAACCCAAAACCTAAACCTAACACTAACCCTAACCCTAAAACAAATCTTAACACTAACCCTAACCCTATCCCTAATCCTAACCCAACCCTCACCCTAACCCTAATCCTAAGCCATACCATAAACGTAATCCTAACCCTAAACCCGATCCCTAAACCTAACCCTAACCCTAAACCTAATCCTAACCCAAACCCTAACCATTACCCAAACCCTAATCCTATCTCTAACCCTAACCCAAAACCTAAACCTAACACTAACCCAAACCCTAACCCTAACCCAAACCCTAACAATAACCCTAACCCTAACCCTATTCCTAACCCTAACCCTAACACAAACCATAACCCTAACACTAATATATACCCAAAACCTAAACCTAAACCTAAACCTAACCCTAACCCAAACACAAACCCTAACCCTATCACTAACCCAAAATCACACCGTAACCCTTACCCTAACCCAAGCCTTAGCCTTATTCCTAGCCATAACACTAGCCCTAAGCCTAACCCAAAACCTAAAACTAGACCTAACCCTAACCCTAAACCAAACCATAACCCTAAACCTCACCCTAAACCTAATTCTAACCCTAACCTCAACCCTAACCCAAACCCTCAACCTAACACTAGCCCTAAACTCTAACCCTAACCATAACCCTAACCCAAAGCCTAACCCTAACCCTAACCCAAACCCTAACCCAAACATTAACAATAACCCTAACCCTAACCCTATTCCTAAAACCGTCACCCAAACCCAAACCTTAACACTATCCCTAACCCAAACCCACACCGTAACCCTAACCCTAACCCAAAACCAAACCCTAACCCTAACCCTAACCCTATACCTAACCGAAACCCTAAACTTAACGCTAACACAAACCCTAACCCTAACCCTAACTCAAACACTAAGCCTAACCCTAACCCAAACCCTTACCCTAAACCTAACACTAACCCTTATCGTAAACCTAAACCTAACCCGAAAAAAAACACTAACCCTAAATCAAACCCTAACCCTAACCCTAACCCTAACCCTAACCCTAACCCTAACCCTAACCCAAACCCTAACCCTTACCCAAAACATAAACCTAAACCTATCCCTAACCCTAATCCTAATCCTAACCCTAACCCAAAAACTAACCCTAACTCGAACCCTAACCCAAACCCTAATCCTAACCCTAACCCTAACCCAAACCCTAACCCTAACACTATTCCTAACCCTAACCCTAAACCTAACCTTAACCCAAACCCTAACCCACACACTAACCCTAACCCTAACCCTAACTCAAACTCTAACCCTAACTCGGACCCTAACCCTAACCCAAACACTAATCCAAACCCTAACAATAACCCTAACCCTATTCCTAACACTAACCATAACCGTAACCCTAACCCTAACCCTGTTCCTAACCCTAACCCTAAACCCTAAACATAACCAAAAACCTAAACCTATCCCTAACCCTAACCCGAACCCTAACCCAAATTCTAACCCTAACCCTAAACATAACCAAAAACCTAAACCTAACCCTAACCCTAACCCTAACCCTAACCCAAACCCTAACCGTAACACTAACCCTAACATTAACACTAACCCAAATCCTAACCCTAAACCTAACACAAACCAAAACCCTAACCCTAACTCTAACTCTAATCCGAAACCTAACCCTAATCCTAACCCTAACCCTAACCCTAACCCAAATCCTAACCCTAACCCTAACGCTAACACAAACCCAACCACTAACACTAACCCTAACCCTAACCCAAACCCTAACCCTAAACCTAACCCTAACCCTAACCCTAAACCTAACCCTAACCCATAAACTAACCCTAACACTAACCCTAACCCTAAAACTAACCCAAACCCTAACCCTAACCCTAACCCAAACAAAAAGCCTAACCCATACTCTAACTCTAATCATAAACCTAACCCTAATCCTAACCCTAACCTAACCCTAATCCTAACCCTAACCGTAACCCTAACACAAAACCAACCTCTAACACTAACCCTAACCCTAACCCTAACCCAAACCCTAACCCAAACCCTAACCCTAACCATAACCCAAACCCTAACTCTAAGTCTAATCCTAAACCTAACCCTAATCCTAACCCTAACCCTAACCCTAACCCAAAACCTAAACCTAACCCTAATCCTAACCCTAACCCTAACCATAACCCTAACCCTAATCCTAAACCTAACCCTAACCCTAACACAAACCCAACCCCTAACCCTAACACAAACCCAACCCCTAACGCTAACCCTAACCCTAACCCAAACCGCAACCCTAACCCTAACCCTAACCCTAACCCTAACCAAAATCCTAAACGTAACCCTAACCCTAACCCTAACCCTAACTCAAACCCTAAACCTAACCCTAACCCAATGGCTAACACTAACACTAACACTAACCCTAACACTAACCAAAAGCCTAACCCTAACCCTAAACCAAACCAAAAACCCTAACCATAACTCAAACCCTAACCCTAAACCTAACCCTAACCCAAACCCTAACCCTAACCCTAACCCTAAACCTAAACTTAACCCAAACCCTAACACAAACCCTAACCTTAAACCCTAACACAAACCCTATCCCTAACCCTAACCCTAACCCTAAATCAAACTCTAACCCTAACTCTAACCCTAACCCAAAACCTAAACCTAAGCGTAACACAAACCCTAACCTAAACCCTAACAATAACCCTAACCTAACCCTATTCCTTACACTAACCCTAACCCTAACCCTAACCCTAACCCTAACCTTAATCCTAACCCTAACCCAAAACCCTAAACCTAATGAATACCCTAAATGAAACCCTAACATTAACCCTAACCCGAACCCAAACCCTACCCGTAACCCTGAACCTAACCCAAAACCTAAACCTAACACTAACCCTAACCCTAAAACAAATCTTAACACTAACCCTAACCCTATCCCTAATCCTAACCCAACCCTCACCCTAACCCTAATCCTAAGCCATACCCTAAACGTAATCCTAACCCTAAACCCGAACCCTAAACCTAACCCTAACCCTAAACCTAATCCTAACCCAAACCCTAACCATAACCCAAACCCTAATCCTAACTCTAACCCTAACCCAAAACCTAAACCTAACACTAACCCAAACCCTAACCCTAACCCAAACCCTAACAATAACCCTAACCCTTACCCTATTCCTAACCCTAACCCTAACACAAACCATAACCCTAACACTAATATATACCCAAAACCTAAACCTAAACCTAAACCTAACCCTAACCCAAACACAAACCCTAACCCTATCACTAACCCAAAATCACACCGTAACCCTAACCCTAACCCAAACCCTAACCTTATTCCTAACCATAACACTAACCCTAAACCTAACCCAAAACCTAAACCTAAACCTAACCCTAACCCTAAACCAAACCATAACCCTAAACCTCACCCTAAACCTAATTCTAACCCTAACCTCAACCCTAACCCAAACCCTCAACCTAACACTAGCCCTAAACTCTAACCCTAACCATAACCCTAACCCAAAGCCTAACCCTAACCCTAACCCAAACCCTAACCCAAACATTAACAATAACCCTAACCCTAACCCTATTCCTAAAACCGCCACCCAAACCCAAACCTTAACACTATCCCTAACCCAAACCCACACCGTTACCCTAACCCTAACCCGAAACCAAACCCTAACCCTAACCCTAACCCTATACCTAACCGAAACCCTAAACTTAACGCTAACACAAACCCTAACCCTAACCCTAACTCAAACACTAAGCCTAACCCTAACCCAAACCCTTACCCTAAACCTAACACTAACCCTTATCGTAAACCTAAACCTAACCCGAAAAAAAACACTAACCCTAAATCAAACCCTAACCCTAACCCTAACCCTAACCCTAACCCTAACCCTAACCCTAACCCAAACCCTAACCCTTACCCAAAACATAAACCTAAACCTATCCCTAACCCTAATCCTAATCCTAACCCTAACCCAAAAACTAACCCTAACTCGAACCCTAACCCAAACCCTAATCCTAACCCTAACCCTAACCCAAACCCTAACCCTAACACTATTCCTAACCCTAACCCTAAACCTAACCTTAACCCAAACCCTAACCCACACACTAACCCTAACCCTAACCCTAACTCAAACTCTAACCCTAACTCGAACCCTAACCCTAACCCAAACACTAATCCAAACCCTAACAATAACCCTAACCCTATTCCTAACACTAACCATAACCATAACCCTAACCCTAACCCTGTTCCTAACCCTAACCCTAAACCCTAAACATAACCAAAAACCTAAACCTATCCCTAACCCTAACCCGAACCCTAACCCAAATTCTAACCCTAACCCTAAACATAACCAAAAACCTAAACCTAACCCTAACCCTAACCCTAACCCAAACCCTAACCCTAACACTAACCCTAACCCTAACACTAACCCAAATCCTAACCCTAACATTAACCCAAACCAAAACCCTAACCCTAACTCTAATCCTAACCCTAACCCTAATCAAAACCCTAACATTTAACCTAACCCTAACCCTAACCCAAAACCTAAACCTAAACCTAATCCTAAACCTAACCCTAACCCTAACCCTAATCCTAACTCAAACCCTAACCATAACTCTAATTCTAAACCGAACCCAAAACCTAAACCTAACCCTAACACAAACTCTAACCCAAACCCTAACAATAACCCTAACCCTAACCCTATTCCTAAACCTAACCGTAACCCTAACCCTAACCCTAAACCTATTCCTAACCTTTACCCTAACCCTAACCTTAACCCAAACCCTAACCCTAAACCTAACCCTAACCCAAAACCTAATCAAAACCTAACCCTAACCCAAACCCTAACCCTAACCCTAACCTAACCCTAAACCTAAACCAAACCCTAAGCCAAACCCTAACCCTAACCCTAACCCTTACCCAAACCCAAACCCTAACCCTATAACTAACCCAAACCCGCACCGTAACCCTAACCCTAAACCAAAACCTAACCCTATTCCTAACCCTAACCCTAACCCTATCGTTAACCTAAACCCTAACCCTAACCGTAACCCAAACCCTAAACCTAACCCAAACCCTATCCCAAACCATAAACCTAACAAAACCCAAACCCTAAACTTAACCCTAATCTTAATCCTAACATTAACCCTAACCCTTACAAAAAAGTTAAACTTAACACTAACCCTAACACTAACTCAAATCAAAACCTAAACCTAACCCTAAACGAAACCCTAACATTAACCCTAACCCGAACCCAAACCCTACCCGTAACCCTAAACCTAACCCAAAACCTAAACCTAACACTAACCCTAACCCTAAAACAAATCTTAACACTAACCTTAACCCTATCCCTAATCCTAACCCAACCCTCACCCTAACCCTAATCCTAAGCCAAACCCTAAACATAATCCTAACCCTAAACCCGAACCCTAAACCTAACCCTAACCCTAAACCTAATCCTAACCCAAACCCTAACCATAACCCAAACCCTAATCCTAACTCTAACCCTAACCCAAAACCTAAACCTAACACTAACCCAAACCCTAACCCTAACCCAAACCCTAACAATAACCCTAACCCTAACCCTATTCCTAACCCTAACCCTAACACAAACCATAACCCTAACACTAATATAAACCCAAAACCTAAACCTAAACCTAAACCTAACCCTAACCCAAACACAAACCCTAACCCTATCACTAACCCAAAATCACACCGTAACCCTAACCCTAACCCAAACCCTAACCTTATTCCTAACCTTAACACTAACCCTAAACCTAACCCTAAACCTAACCCTAACCCTAACCCTAACCCTAACCCTAACCATAACCCTAACCCAAACCCTAACCCTAATCCTTACCCTAAACCTAACCCTAACCCTAACCCTAACCCTAACCCAAACCATAACACTAACCCTAATCTTAACCCTAATGCTAAGCCTAAACCTAACTTAAACTCAAACCCTAACCTTAACCCTAACCCTAACCCTAACCCTAACCCTAATACAAACTCTAAACTTAACACTAATCCTAACCGTAACACTAACCCAAATCAAAACCTAAACCTAACCCTAATCCAAACCCTAACCCTAACCCTAACCCTAATCTAACCATAACACTAACACTAAACTTAACCGTAATACCAACACTATACCTAACTAAAAATCAAACCATAAACCCAACCCAAACACAAAACTTTACCCTAACACTAACCCTAACCCTAACTGAAACCCTAACCCTAACCCTAATTCTAAACCGAACCAAAAACATAACCCTAACCCTAAACCTAACCCAAAACCTAAATCTAACCCTAACCATAAACCTAAACCAAAATCTAACCCTAACCCTAACCCTAAACCTAATCCTAACCGTAACACTAACCCTAACCCTCACCCCAAACCAATCCCTGAATCTAAACCTAACCCTAAACCCTAACAATAACCCTACCCCTAACCCTAAAACTAACGTTAACACAACCCCTAAACTTAACCCTAAACGTAACCCTAATCCTAACCCTAACCCTAACCCTAATCCTAACGCTAACACTAACCCTAACCCAAACCCAATCCCTAACCCTAACCCTAACCCTAACCCTAACCCAAACCCTAACCCTCACCCTAAACCTAACCCTAACTCAAACCCTAACCCTTACCTTATCCCTAACCCAAACCCTAACCCTAAACCTAACCCTAATCTTAATCCTAACACGAACACTAACCCAAAAACTTAACCTAAGCCTATCCCAAACCCTAACATTAACCCTAACCCTAACCCTAACCCTAACCCAAATCCAAACCCAAACCATAACCCTATCCCTAACCCAAACCCTAACCCTATCGCTAACGCTAACCCTAACCCTGACCCTAACCCTAACCCTAACCCTAAACCTATGCCTAACCCTAACCCTAACCCTAA
>JAJHUQ010000061.1:1042500-1057500 GCA_035773235.1 Eospalax fontanierii | reverse complement strand
CCCTAACCCTAACCCTAACTCAAACTCTAACCCTAACTCGAACCCTAACCCTAACCCAAACACTAATCCAAACCCTAACAATAACCCTAACCCTATTCCTAACACTAACCATAACCGTAACCCTAACCCTAACCCTGTTCCTAACCCTAACCCTAAACCCTAAACATAACCAAAAACCTAAACCTATCCCTAACCCTAACCCGAACCCTAACCCAAATTCTAACCCTAACCCTAAACATAACCAAAAACCTAAACCTAACCCTAACCCTAACCCTAACCCAAACCCTAACCGTAACACTAACCCTAACATTAACACTAACCCAAATCCTAACCCTAAACCTAACACAAACCAAAACCCTAACCCTAACTCTAACTCTAATCCGAAACCTAACCCTAATCCTAACCCTAACCCTAACCCTAACCCAAATCCTAACCCTAACCCTAACGCTAACACAAACCCAACCACTAACACTAACCCTAACCCTAACCCAAACCCTAACCCTAAACCTAACCCTAACCCTAACCCTAAACCTAACCCTAACCCATAAACTAACCCTAACACTAACCCTAACCCTAAAACTAACCCAAACCCTAACCCTAACCCTAACCCAAACAAAAACCCTAACCCATACTCCAACTCTAATCATAAACCTAACCCTAATCCTAACCCTAACCTAACCCTAATCCTAACCCTAACCGTAACCCTAACACAAAACCAACCTCTAACACTAACCCTAACCCTAACCCTAACCCAAACCCTAACCCAAACCCTAACCCTAACCCTAACCCAAACCCTAACTCTAAGTCTAATCCTAAACCTAACCCTAATCCTAACCCTAACCCTAACCCTAACCCAAAACCTAAACCTAACCCTAATCCTAACCCTAACCCTAACCATAACCCTAACCCTAATCCTAAACCTAACCCTAACCCTAACACAAACCCAACCCCTAACCCTAACACAAACCCAACCCCTAACGCTAACCCTAACCCTAACCCAAACCGTAACCCTAACCCTAACCCTAACCCTAACCCTAACCAAAATCCTAAACGTAACCCTAACCCTAACCCTAACCCTAACTCAAACCCTAAACCTAACCCTAACCCAATCCCTAACACTAACACTAACACTAACCCTAACACTAACCAAAACCCTAACCCTAACCCTAAACCAAACCAAAAACCCTAACCATAACTCAAACCCTAACCCTAAACCTAACCCTAACCCAAACCCTAACCCTAACCCTAACCCTAAACCTAAACTTAACCCAAACCCTAACACAAACCCTAACCCTAAACCCTAACACAAACCCTATCCCTAACCCTAACCCTAACCCTAAATCAAACTCTAACCCTAACTCTAACCCTAACCCAAAACCTAAACCTAAGCGTAACACAAACCCTAACCTAAACCCTAACAATAACCCTAGCCTAACCCTAATCCTAACACTCAGCCTAACCCTAACCCTAACCCTAACCCTAACCTTATTCCTAACCCTAACCCAAAACCCTAAACCTAATGAATACCCTAAACGAAACCCTAACATTAACCCTAACCCGAACCCAAACCCTACCCGTAACCCTGAACCTAACCCAAAACCTAAACCTAACACTAACCCTAACCCTAAAACAAATCTTAACACTAACCCTAACCCTATCCCTAATCCTAACCCAACCCTCACCCTAACCCTAATCCTAAGCCATACCCTAAACGTAATCCTAACCCTAAACCCGAACCCTAAACCTAACCCTAACCCTAAACCTAATCCTAACCCAAACCCTAACCATAACCCAAACCCTAATCCTAACTCTTACCCTAACCCAAAACCTAAACCTAACACTAACCCAAACCCTAACCCTAACCCAAACCCTAACAATAACCCTAACCCTAACCCTATTCCTAACCCTAACCCTAACACAAACCATAACCCTAACACTAATATATACCCAAAACCTAAACCTAAACCTAAACCTAACCCTAACCCAAACACAAACCCTAACCCTATCACTAACCCAAAATCACACCGTAACCCTAACCCTAACCCAAACCCTAACCTTATTCCTAACCATAACACTAACCCTAAACCTAACCCAAAACCTAAACCTAAACCTAACCCTAACCCTAAACCAAACCATAACCCTAAACCTCACCCTAAACCTAATTCTAACCCTAACCTCAACCCTAACCCAAACCCTCAACCTAACACTAGCCCTAAACTCTAACCCTAACCATAACCCTAACCCAAAGCCTAACCCTAACCCTAACCCAAACCCTAACCCAAACATTAACAATAACCCTAACCCTAACCCTATTCCTAAAACCGTCACCCAAACCCAAACCTTAACACTATCCCTAACCCAAACCCACACCGTAACCCTAACCCTAACCCAAAACCAAACCCTAACCCTAACCCTAACCCTATACCTAACCGAAACCCTAAACTTAACGCTAACACAAACCCTAACCCTAACCCTAACTCAAACACTAAGCCTAACCCTAACCCAAACCCTTACCCTAAACCTAACACTAACCCTTATCGTAAACCTAAACCTAACCCGAAAAAAAACACTAACCCTAAATCAAACCCTAACCCTAACCCTAACCCTAACCCTAACCCTAACCCTAACCCAAACCCTAACCCTTACCCAAAACATAAACCTAAACCTATCCCTAACCCTAATCCTAATCCTAACCCTAACCCAAAAACTAACCCTAACTCGAACCCTAACCCAAACCCTAATCCTAACCCTAACCCTAACCCAAACCCTAACCCTAACACTATTCCTAACCCTAACCCTAAACCTAACCTTAACCCAAACCCTAACCCACACACTAACCCTAACCCTAACCCTAACTCAAACTCTAACCCTAACTCGAACCCTAACCCTAACCCAAACACTAATCCAAACCCTAACAATAACCCTAACCCTATTCCTAACACTAACCATAACCGTAACCCTAACCCTAACCCTGTTCCTAACCCTAACCCTAAACCCTAAACATAACCAAAAACCTAAACCTATCCCTAACCCTAACCCGAACCCTGACCCAAATTCTAACCCTAACCCTAAACATAACCAAAAACCTAAACCTAACCCTAACCCTAACCCTAACCCAAACCCTAACCCTAACACTAACCCTAACCCTAACACTAACCCAAATCCTAACCCTAACATTAACCCAAACCAAAACCCTAACCCTAACTCTAATCCTAACCCTAACCCTAATCAAAACCCTAACATTTAACCTAACCCTAACCCTAACCCAAAACCTAAACCTAAACCTAATCCTAAACCTAACCCTAACCCTAACCCTAACCCTAACTCAAACCCTAACCATAACTCTAATTCTAAACCGAACCCAAAACCTAAACCTAACCCTAACACAAACTCTAACCCAAACCCTAACAATAACCCTAACCCTAACCCTATTCCTAAACCTAACCGTAACCCTAACCCTAACCCTAAACCTATTCCTAACCTTTACCCTAACCCTAACCTTAACCCAAACCCTAACCCTAAACCTAACCCTAACCCAAAACCTAATCAAAACCTAACCCTAACCCAAACCCTAACCCTAACCCTAACCTAACCCTAAACCTAAACCAAACCCTAAGCCAAACCCTAACCCTAACCCTAACCCTTACCCAAACCCAAACCCTAACCCTATAACTAACCCAAACCCGCACCGTAACCCTAACCCTAAACCAAAACCTAACCCTATTCCTAACCCTAACCCTAACCCTATCGTTAACCTAAACCCTAACCCTAACCGTAACCCAAACCCTAAACCTAACCCAAACCCTATCCCTAACCATAAACCTAACAAAACCCAAACCCTAAACTTAACCCTAATCTTAATCCTAACATTAACCCTAACCCTTACAAAAAAGTTAAACTTAACACTAACCCTAACACTAACTCAAATCAAAACCTAAACCTAACCCTAAACGAAACCCTAACATTAACCCTAACCCGAACCCAAACCCTACCCGTAACCCTAAACCTAACCCAAAACCTAAACCTAACACTAACCCTAACCCTAAAACAAATCTTAACACTAACCCTAACCCTATCCCTAATCCTAACCCAACCCTCACCCTAACCCTAATCCTAAGCCAAACCCTAAACATAATCCTAACCCTAAACCCGAACCCTAAACCTAACCCTAACCCTAAACCTAATCCTAACCCAAACCCTAACCATAACCCAAACCCTAATCCTAACTCTAACCCTAACCCAAAACCTAAACCTAACACTAACCCAAACCCTAACCCTAACCCAAACCCTAACAATAACCCTAACCCTAACCCTATTCCTAACCCTAACCCTAACACAAACCATAACCCTAACACTAATATAAACCCAAAACCTAAACCTAAACCTAAACCTAACCCTAACCCAAACACAAACCCTAACCCTATCACTAACCCAAAATCACACCGTAACCCTAACCCTAACCCAAACCCTAACCTTATTCCTAACCTTAACACTAACCCTAAATCTAACCCTAAACCTAACCCTAACCCTAACCCTAACCCTAACCCTAACCATAACCCTAACCCAAACCCTAACCCTAATCCTTACCCTAAACCTAACCCTAACCCTAACCCTAACCCTAACCCAAACCATAACACTAACCCTAATCTTAACCCTAATGCTAAGCCTAAACCTAACTTAAACTCAAACCCTAACCTTAACCCTAACCCTAACCCTAACCCTAACCCTAATACAAACTCTAAACTTAACACTAATCCTAACCGTAACACTAACCCAAATCAAAACCTAAACCTAACCCTAATCCAAACCCTAACCCTAACCCTAACCCTAATCAAACCATAACACTAACACTAAACTTAACCCTAATGCTAACACTAAACCTAACTAAAACTCAAACCATAACCCTAACCCTAACCCAAAACTTTACCCTAACACTAACCCTAACCCTAACTGAAACCCTAACCCTAACCCTAATTCTAAACCGAACCAAAAACATAACCCTAACCCTAAACCTAACCCAAAACCTAAATCTAACCCTAACCATAAACCTAAACCAAAATCTAACCCTAACCCTAACCCTAAACCTAATCCTAACCCTACACTAACCCTAACCCTAACCCCAAACCAATCCCTGAACCTAACCCTAACCCTAAACCCTAACAATAACCCTAACCCTAAACCTAACGTTAACACAAACCCTAAACTTAACCCTAAACGTAACCCTAATCCTAACCCTAACCCTAACCCTAATCCTAACGCTAACACTAACCCTAACCCAAACCCAATCCCTAACCCTAACCCTAACCCTAACCCTAACCCAAACCCTAACCCTCACCCTAAACCTAACCCTAACTCAAACCCTAACCCTTACCTTATCCCTAACCCAAACCCTAACCCTAAACCTAACCCTAATCTTAATCCTAACACGAACACTAACCCAAAAACTTAACCTAAGCCTAACCCAAACCCTAACATTAACCCTAACCCTAACCCTAACCCTAACCCAAATCCAAACCCTAACCATAACCCTATCCCTAACCCAAACCCTAACCCTATCGCTAACGCTAACCCTAACCCTGACCCTAACCCTAACCCTAACCCTAAACCTATGCCTAACCCTAACCCTAACCCTAACCCTAACACTAAACCTAACCCAAACCCAAAACCTAAACTTAACCCTAATGGTAACCCTAATCCTAACCCTAGCCGTAACCATAACCATAACAATAACCCTAACCCTAAACCTAACCCAAACCCTAACCATAACCCTAACCCTAACTACAACCCTAACCCTAACCCTAACCCTAATCCTAACGCTAACACTAACCCTAACCCAAAACCAATGCCTAACCCTAACCCTAACCCTAACCCAAACCCTAACCCTCACCCTAAACCTAAACCTAAATCTAAAACTACCCCTAACACTAACCCTAACGCTAACACGAACCCTAACACTAACCCTAATCCTAATCCTAACCCTAACGATAACCCTAACCCAAACCCTAACCCTAATCCAAACCCTAAACCTAACTCTAACCCTAACCCAAACCCTAACCCTAACCCTAACACTAACCGTAACCCTAACCCTAACCGAAACCCAAACCCTAAACCTAACCCTAATCGTAACCCTAACCCTAACCCTATTAATAACCTTAACCCAAACCCAAACCCTAACACTAACCCTAACACTAATCCTAACCCTAACCCTAACTCTAAACCTAACTGAAACCCAAACCCTAACCCTAAGCCTAACCCAAACCCAAACCCTAAACCTAAACCTAAACCTAAACCTAACCCTTAAACAAACCCAAAACCAAACCCTAACCCTAACCTAAACCCTAACCCAAACCCAAACCCAAACCCTAATCCTAAACCTAAACCTAACCCTAACCCAAAGCCAAACCCTAAACCTATCCCTAACTCAAACCCAAACCCTTACCTTAACCCTAACCCAAACCCTAACCATAACCCTAACCCTAACCCAAACCCTAACACTAACACTAACCCTACACCTAACCCCTAACCCCTAACCGCAAACATTAACCCAAAGCCTAAACCTAACCCTAACCCAAACCCAAACCCTAACCCTAACCTTACTCTAACCCAAAACTTAACCCTAACTCTAACCCTAACCCAAACCTTACCCTAACCCTAACCCTAAACCTAACCCTAGCCCTAACCCAAACCCTAAACCTAACCCAAACCCAAACCCTAAACTTAACCCTAATCGTAACCCTAATCCTAACCCTAACCCTAACCCTAATCCTAACGCTAACACTAACCCTAACCCAAACCCAATCCCTAACCCTAACCCTAACCCTAACCCAAACCCTAACCCTCACCCTAAACCTAACTCTAACTCAAACCCTAACCCTTACCTTAACCCTAACCCAAACCCTAACCATAAACCTAACCCTAATCTTAATCCTAACACGAACCCTAACCCAAAAATTAAACCTAAGCCTAACCCAAACCCTAACCTTAACTCTAACCCTAACCCTAACCCTAACCCAAATCCAAAACCTAACCATAACCCTATCCCTAACCCAAACCCTAAACCTATCGCTAACGCTAACCCTAACCCTGACCCTAACCCTAACCCTAACCGTAACCCTATGCCTAACCCTAAACCTAACCCCAACACTAAACCTAACCCAAACCCAAAACCTAAACTTAACCCTAATGGTAACCCTAATCCTAACCCTAACCCTAACCATAACCATAACAATAACCCTAACCCTAAACCTAACCCAAACCCTAACCATAACCCTAACCCTAAACCTAACCCTAATCCTAACGCTAACACTAAACCTAACCCAAAACCAATCCCTAACCCTAATCCTAACCCTAACCCAAACCCTAACCCTCACCCTAAACCTAAACCTAACTCAAACCCTAACCCTTACCATAACCCTAACCCAAACCCTAACCCTAAACCTAATCCTAACCCTAACCCTAACCCTAACCCTAACCCTAAACCTAACCCTCATCCTAACCCTAACCCTAACCCTAATGAAAACCCTATCATTAACCCTAACCCTAACCCTAACCCAAAACCTAAACCTAACCATAATCCTAACCCTAACCCTAACCGTAACCCTAACCCTAACCCTAATCATAACCCTAACCCTAACCCTAAAACAAACCCAACCCCTAACCCTAAACCTAAACCTAACCCAAACCGTAACAGTAACCGTAACCCTAACCCTAACTCAAACCCTAACATTAACCCTAACCATAACCCCAACCCAAACCCTAACCCAAATCCTAACCCTAAACCTAACCCTAACCCTAACCCTAACCCTAACCCAAACCATAACACTAACCCTAATCTTAACCCTAATGCTAAGCCTAAACCTAACTTAAACTCAAACCCTAACCCTAACCCTAACCCTAACCCTAACCCTAATACAAACTCTAAACTTAACACTAATCCTAACCGTAACACTAACCCAAATAAAACCTAAACCTAACCCTAATCCAAACCCTAACCCTAACCCTAACCCTAATCAAACCATAACACTAACACTAAACTTAACCCTAATGCTAACACTAAACCTAACTAAAACTCAAACCCTAACCCTAACCCTAACCCAAAACTTTACCCTAACACTAACCCTAACCCTAACTGAAACCCTAACCCAAACCCTAATTCTAAACCGAACCAAAAACATAACCCTAACCCTAAACCTAACCCAAAACCTAAATCTAACCCTAACCATAAACCTAAACCAAAATCTAACCCTAACCCTAACCCTAAACCTAATCCTAACCCTAACACTAACCCTAACCCTAACCCCAAATCAATCCCTGAACCTAACCCTAACCCTAAACCCTAACAATAACCCTAACCCTAACCCTAAACCTAACGTTAACACAAACCCTAAACTTAACCCTAAACGTAACCCTAATCCTAACCCTAACCCTAACCCTAATCCTAACGCTAACACTAACCCTAACCCAAACCCAATCCCTAACCCTAACCCTAACCCTAACCCAAACCCTAACCCTCACCCTAAACCTAACCCTAACTCAAACCCTAACCCTTACCTTAACCGTAACCCAAACCCTAACCCTAAACCTAACCCTAATCTTAATCCTAACACGAACCCTAACCCAAAAACTAAACCTAAGCCTAACCCAAACCCTAACATTAACCCTAACCCTAACCCTAACCCTATCCCAAATCTAAACCCTAACCATAACCCTATCATTAACCCAAACCCTAACCCTATCGCTAACACTAACCCTAACCCTGACCCTAACCCTAACCTTAACCCTAACCCTAACCCTATGCCTAACCCTAACCCTAACCCTAACACTAAACCTAACCCAAACCCAAAACCTAAACTTAACCCTAATGGTAACCCTAATCCTAACCCTAACCCTAACCATAACCATAACAATAACCCTAACCCTAAACCTAACCCAAACCCTAACCATAACCCTAACCCTAAATACAACCCTAACCCTAACCCTAACCCTAATCCTAACGCTAACACTAACCCTAACCCAAAACCAATCCCTAACCCTAACCCAAACCCTAACCCTCACCCTAAACCTAAACCTAAATCTAAAACTACCCCTAACACTAACCCTAACGCTAACACGAACCCTAACACTAACCCTAATCCTAATCTTAACCCTAACGCTAACACGAACCCTAACACTAACCCTAATCCTAATCCTAACCCTAACGATAACCCTAACCCAAACCCTAACCCTAACCCTAACCCTAACCCCAACCCTAACTCTAACTCTAATCCGAATCCTAACCCTAATCCTAACCCTAACCCTAACCCTAACCCAAATCCTAACCCTAACCCTAACGCTAACACAAACCCAACCACTAACACTAACCCTAACCCTAACCCAAACCCTAACCCTAAACCTAACCGTAACCCTAAACCTAAACCTAACCCTAACCCATAAACTAACCCTAACACTAACCCTAACCCTAAAACTAACCCAAACCCTAACCCTAACCCTAACCCAAACAAAAACCCTAACCCAGACTCTAACTCTAATCATAAACCTAAACCTAATCCTAACCCTAACCCTAACCCTAATCCTAACCCTAACCGTAACCCTAACACAAAACCAACATCTAACATTAACCCTAACCCTAACCCAAACCCTAACCCAAACCCTAACCCTAACCATAACCCTAACCCTAACCCAAATCCAAACCCTAACCATAACCCTATCCCTAACCCAAACCCTAACCCTATCGCTAACGCTAACCCTAACCCTGACCCTAACCCTAACCCTAACCCTAAACCTATGCCTAACCCTAACCCTAATCCTAACCCTAACACTAAACCTAACCCAAACCCAAAACCTAAACTTAACCCTAATGGTAACCCTAATCCTAACCCTAACCCTAACCATAACCATAACAATAACCCTAACCCTAAACCTAACCCAAACCCTAACCATAACCCTAACCCTAACTACAACCCTAACCCTAACCCTAACCCTAATCCTAACGCTAACACTAACCCTAACCCAAAACCAATGCCTAACCCTAACCCTAACCCTAACCCAAACCCTAACCCTCACCCTTAACCTAAACCTAAATCTAAAACTACCCCTAACACTAACCCTAACGCTAACACGAACCCTAACACTAACCCTAATCCTAATCCTAACCCTAACGATAACCCTAACCCAAACCCTAACCCTAATCCAAACCCTAAACCTAACTCTAACCCTAACCCAAACCCTAACCCTAACCCTAACACTAACCGTAACCCTAACACTAACCGAAACCCAAACCCTAAACCTAACCCTAATCGTAACCCTAACCCTAACCCTATTAATAACCCTAACCCAAACCCAAACCCTAACACTAACCCTAACACTAATCCTAACCCTAACCCTAACTCTAAACCTAACTGAAACCCAAACCCTAACCCTAAGCCTAACCCAAACCCAAACCCTAAACTTAAACCTAAACCTAAACCTAACCCTTAAACAAACCCAAAACCAAACCCTAACCCTAACCTAAACCCTAACCCAAACCCAAACCCAAACCCTAATCCTAAACCTAAACCTAACCCTAACCCAAAGCCAAACCCTAAACCTATCCCTAACTCAAACCCAAACCCTTACCTTAACCCTAACCCAAACCCTAACCATAACCCTAACCCTAACCCAAACCCTAACACTAACACTAACCCTACACCTAACCCCTAACCCCTAACCGCAAACATTAACCCAAAGCCTAAACCTAACCCTAACCCAAACCCAAACCCTAACCCTTACCTTACTCTAACCCAAAACTTAACCCTAACTCTAACCCTAACCCAAACCTTACCCTATCCCTCACCCTAAACCTACCCCTAGCCCTAACCCAAACCCTAAACCTAACCCAACCCCAAACCCTAAACTTAACCCTAATCGTAACCCTAATCCTAACCCTAACCCTAACCCTAATCCTAACGCTAACACTAACCCTAACCCAAACCCAATCCCTAACCCTAACCCTAACCCTAACCCACACCCTAACCCTCAGCCTAAACCTAACTCTAACTCAAACCCTAACCCTTACCTTAACCCTAACCCAAACCCTAACCCTAAACGTAACCCTAATCTTAATCCTAACACGAACCCTAACCCAAAAATTAAACCTAAGCCTAACCCAAACCCTAACCTTAACCCTAACCCTAACCCTAACCCTAACCCAAATCCAAACCCTAACCATAACCCTATCCCTAACCCAAACCCTAAACCTATCGCTAACGCTAACCCTAACCCTGACCCTAACCCTAACCCTAACCCTAACCCTATGCCTAACCCTAAACCTAACCCCAACACTAAACCTAACCCAAACCCAAAACCTAAACTTAACCCTAATGGTAACCCTAATCCTAACCCTAACCCTAACCATAACCATAACAATAACCCTAACCCTAAACCTAACCCAAACCCTAACCATAACCCTAACCCTAAACCTAACCCTAATCCTAACGCTAACACTAAACCTAACCCAAAACCAATCCCTAACCCTAATCCTAACCCTAACCCAAACCCTAACCCTCACCCTAAACCTAAACCTAACTCAAACCCTAACCCTTACCATAACCCTAACCCAAACCCTAACCCTAAACCTAATCCTAACCCTAACCCTAACCCTAACCCTAACCCTAAACCTAACCCTCATCCTAACCCTAACCCTAACCCTAATGAAAACCCTATCATTAACCCTAACCCTAACCCTAACCCAAAACCTAAACCTAACCATAATCCTAACCCTAACCCTAACCGTAACCCTAACCCTAACCCTAATCATAACCCTAACCCTAACCCTAAAACAAACCCAACCCCTAACCCTAAACCTAAACCTAACCCAAACCGTAACAGTAACCGTAACCCTAACCCTAACTCAAACCCTAACATTAACCCTAACCATAACCCTAACCCAAACCCTAACCCAAATCCTAACCCTAAACCTAACCCTAACCCTAACCCTAACCCTAACCCAAACCATAACACTAACCCTAATCTTAACCCTAATGCTAAGCCTAAACCTAACTTAAACTCAAACCCTAACCCTAACCCTAACCCTAACCCTAACCCTAATACAAACTCTAAACTTAACACTAATCCTAACCGTAACACTAACCCAAATAAAACCTAAACCTAACCCTAATCCAAACCCTAACCCTAACCCTAACCCTAATCAAACCATAACACTAACACTAAACTTAACCCTAATGCTAACACTAAACCTAACTAAAACTCAAACCCTAACCCTAACCCTAACCCAAAACTTTACCCTAACACTAACCCTAACCCTAACTGAAACCCTAACCCAAACCCTAATTCTAAACCGAACCAAAAACATAACCCTAACCCTAAACCTAACCCAAAACCTAAATCTAACCCTAACCATAAACCTAAACCAAAATCTAACCCTAACCCTAACCCTAAACCTAATCCTAACCCTAACACTAACCCTAACCCTAACCCCAAATCAATCCCTGAACCTAACCCTAACCCTAAACCCTAACAATAACCCTAACCGTAACCCTAAACCTAACGTTAACACAAACCCTAAACTTAACCCTAAACGTAACCCTAATCCTAACCCTAACCCTAACCCTAATCCTAACGCTAACACTAACCCTAACCCAAACCCAATCCCTAACCCTAACCCTAACCCTAACCCAAACCCTAACCCTCACCCTAAACCTAACCCTAACTCAAACCCTAACCCTTACCTTAACCGTAACCCAAACCCTAACCCTAAACCTAACCCTAATCTTAATCCTAACACGAACCCTAACCCAAAAACTAAACCTAAGCCTAACCCAAACCCTAACATTAACCCTAACCCTAACCCTAACCCTATCCCAAATCTAAACCCTAACCATAACCCTATCATTAACCCAAACCCTAACCCTATCGCTAACACTAACCCTAACCCTGACCCTAACCCTAACCTTAACCCTAACCCTAACCCTATGCCTAACCCTAACCCTAACCCTAACACTAAACCTAACCCAAACCCAAAACCTAAACTTAACCCTAATGGTAACCCTAATCCTAACCCTAACCCTAACCATAACCATAACAATAACCCTAACCCTAAACCTAACCCAAACCCTAACCATAACCCTAACCCTAAATACAACCCTAACCCTAACCCTAACCCTAATCCTAACGCTAACACTAACCCTAACCCAAAACCAATCCCTAACCCTAACCCAAACCCTAACCCTCACCCTAAACCTAAACCTAAATCTAAAACTACCCCTAACACTAACCCTAACGCTAACACGAACCCTAACACTAACCCTAATCCTAATCTTAACCCTAACGCTAACACGAACCCTAACACTAACCCTAATCCTAATCGTAACCCTAACGATAACCCTAACCCAAACCCTAACCCTAACCCTAACCCTAACCCTAACTCTAACTCTAATCCGAAACCTAACCCTAATCCTAACCCTAACCCTAACCCTAACCCAAATCCTAACCCTAACCCTAACGCTAACACAAACCCAACCACTAACACTAACCCTAACCCTATCCCAAACCCTAACCCTAAACCTAACCGTAACCCTAAACCTAAACCTAACCCTAACCCATAAACTAAACCTAACACTAACCCTAACCCTAAAACTAACCCAAACCCTAACCCTAACCCTAACCCAAACAAAAACCCTAACCCAGACTCTAACTCTAATCATAAACCTAAACCTAATCCTAACCCTAACCCTAACCCTAATCCTAACCCTAACCGTAACCCTAACACAAAACCAACCTCTAACACTAACCCTAACCCTAACCCAAACCCTAACCCAAACCCTAACCCTAACCATAACCCTAACCCTAACTCTAAGTCTAATCCTAAACCTAACCCTAATCCTAACCCTAACCCTAACCCTAACCCTAACCCAAAACCTAAACCTAACCCTAATCCTAACCCTAACCCTAACCATAACCCTAACCCTAATCCTAAACCTAACCCTAACCCTAACACAAACCCAACCCCTAACCCTAACACAAACCCAACCCCTAACGCTAACCCTAACCCTAACCCAAACCGTAACCCTAACACTAACCCTAACCCTAACTCAAACCCTAAATCTAACCCTAACCCAATCCCTAACACGAACACTAACACTAACCCTAACACTAACCAAAACTCTAACCCTAACCCTAAACCAAACCAAAAACTCTAACCATAACTCAAACCCTAACCCTAACCCTAACCCAAACCCTAACCCTAAACCTAACCCTAACATTTATCCTAACCCTAAATCTAACGCAAAAAATAACACTAACCCTAAACCAAACCTTAACCCTAACACTAACCCTAATCCTAAAACAAACCCTAATCCTTACCCAAACCCTAAGCCTAAACCTAACCCTAACCCTAATCCTAACCCTAACCCTAAGCCAAGAACTAACCCTAACCCGAACCCTAACCCAAACCCTAATCCTAACCCTAACCCAGCCCAAACCCTAACCCTTACCCCAACCCTAAACCTAAACTTAACCCAAACCCTAACACAAACCCTAACCCTAAACCCTAACACAAACCCTATCCCTAACCCTAACCCTAACCCTAAATCAAACTCTAACCCTAACTATAACCCTAACCCAAAACCTAAAGCTAACCGTAACACAAACCCTAACCTAAATCCTAACAATAACCCTAACCTAACCCTATTCCTAAAACTAACCCTAACCCTAACCCTAACCCTAACCCTAACCTTATTCCTAACCCTAACCCAAAAGCCTAACCCTAACGAATACCCTAAACATAACCCTCACGCTAACTCTAACCCTAACCCAAACCCTAACACTAACCCTAACCCTAACCCAAACCCTAACCCTAACCCTACCCCTACCCCAAGCCATAACACTAACCTAAACCTTAACCCTAATGCTAAGCTTAAACATAACTCAAACTCAAACCCTAATGCTAAACCTAACCCTAAACCAAACCCTAACCCTAACACTAACCTAACCCTAACTCAAACA
>JAJHUQ010000061.1:1037500-1040000 GCA_035773235.1 Eospalax fontanierii | reverse complement strand
CAAACCCTAACCCTAACCCTAACCCTAACCCTAATTCTAAGTCTAATCCTAAACCTAACCCTAATCCTAACCCTAACCCTAACCCTAACCCTAACCCAAAACCTAAACCTAACCCTAATCCTAACCCTAACCCTAACCATAACCCTAACCCTAATCCTAAACCTAACCCTAACCCTAACACAAACCCAACCCCTAACACTAACACAAACCCAACCCCTAACGCTAACCCTAACCCTAACCCAAACCGTAACCCTAACCCTAACCCTAACCCTAACCAAAATCCTAAACGTAACCCTAACCCTAACCCTAACCCTAACCCTAACCCTAACCCTAACCCTAACTCAAACCCTAAACCTAACCCTAACCCAATCCCTAACACTAACACTAACACTAACCCTAACACTAACCAAAAGCCTAACCCTAACCCTAAACCAAACCAAAAACCCTAACCATAACTCAAACCCTAACCCTAACCCTAACCCAAAACCTAACCCTAAACCTAACCCTAACATTTATCCTAACCCTAAATCTAACGCAAAAAATAACACTAACCCTAAACCAAACCTTAACCCTAACACTAACCCTAACCCTAACCCAAACCCTAATCCTTACCCAAACCCTAAGCCTAAACCTAACCCAAACCCTAACCCTAACCCTAACCCTAAACCTAAACTTAACCCAAACCCTAACACAAACCCTAACCCTAAACCCTAACACAAACCCTATCCCTAACCATAACCCTAACCCTAAATCAAACTCTAACCCTAACTGTAACCCTAACCCAAAACCTAAACCTAACCGTAACACAAACCCTAACCTAAACCCTAACAATAACCCTAACCTAACCCTATTCCTAACACTAACCCTAACCCTAACCCTAACCCTAACCCTAACCTTATTCCTAACCCTAACCCAAAACCCTAACCCTAACGAATACCCTAAACATAACCCTCACGCTAACTCTAACCCTAACCCAAACCCTAACACTAACCCTAACCCTAACCCAAACCCTAACCCTAACCCTAACCCTAACCCAAACCATAACACTAACCCTAACCTTAACCCTAATGCTAAGCCTAAACATAACTCAAACTCAAACCCTAATGCTAAACCTAACCCTAAACCAAACCCTAACCCTAACACTAACCTAACCCTAACTCAAACCCTAACCATAACCCAAACCCTAACCCTAAACCTAACCCTAACCCTAATCCTAAACCTAACCCTAACACAAAAACTAACCCTAACACTAACCCTAACCCTAAAACTAACCCAAAACCTAACCCTAACCCTAAAACTAACCCAAATCCTAACCCTAACCCTAACCCAAACCAAAACCCTAACCCTAACTCTAATCCTATCCCTAACCCTAATCCTAACCCTAACCATAACCCTTATCCTAAACCTAACCCTAACCCTAACACAAACCTAATCCCTAACCCTAACCCTAACCCAAACCCTAACCCTAACTCAATCCCTAACCCTAACCCTAACCCTAACCCTAACCCAAACCCTAACCCTAAACCTAACCCTAACCCTAATCCTAAACCTAACCCTAACACAAAAACTAACCCTAACACTAACCCTAACCCTAAAACTAACCCAAAACCTAACCCTAACCCTAACCTAAACCAAAACCCTAACCCTAACTCTAATCCTAACCCTAAACCTAATCAAAACTCTATCATTAACCCTAAACCTAACCCTAACCCTAACCCTAACCCAAAACCTAAACCTAACCCTAATCCTAACCATAACCCTAACCATAATCCTAACCCTAATCCTAAACCTAACCCTAACCCTAACACAAACCCAACCCCTAACACTAACACAAACCCAACCCCTAACGCTAACCCTAACCCTAACCCAAACCGTAACCGTAACCCTAACCCTAACCCTAACCCTAACCAAAATCCTAAACGTAACCCTAACCCTAACCCTAACCCTAACCCTAACCCTAAACCTAACCCTAACCCAATCCCTAACACTAACACTAACACTAACCCTAACACTAACCAAAACCCTAACCCTAACCCTAAACCAAACCAAAAACCCTAACCATAACTCAAACCCTAACCCTAACCCTAACCCAAACCCTAACCCTAACCCTAACCCTAACCCTAACCCTAACCCTAACCCTAACTCTAACTCTAATCCGAAACCTAACCCTAATCCTAACCCTAAACCTAACCCTAACCCAAATCCTAACCCTAACCCTAACGCTAACACAAACCCAACCACTAACACTAACCCTAACCCTAACCCAAACCCTAACACGAAACCTAACCCTAACCCTAAACCTTAACCTAACCCTAACCCATAAACTAACCCTAACACTAACCCTAACCCTAAAACTAACCCAAACCCTAACCCTAACCCTAACCCAAACAAAAACCCTAACCCAGACTCTAACTCTAATCATAAACCTAACCCTAATCCTAACCCTAACCCTAACCCTAATCCTAACCCTAACCGTAACCCTAACACAAAACCAACTTCT
>JAJHUQ010000061.1:1022500-1032500 GCA_035773235.1 Eospalax fontanierii | reverse complement strand
TAATCCTAACCCTAACCCTAAGCCAAGAACTAACCCTAACCCGAACCCTAACCCAAACCCTAATCCTAACCCTAACCCAGCCCAAACCCTAACCCTAACCCTAACCCTAAACCTAAACTTAACCCAAACCCTAACACAAACCCTAACCCTAAACCCTAACACAAACCCTATCCCTAACCCTAACCCTAACCCTAAATCAAACTCTAACCCTAACTGTAACCCTAACCCAAAACCTAAACCTAACCGTAACACAAACCCTAACCTAAACCCTAACAATAACCCTAACCTAACCCTATTCCTAACACTAACCCTAACCCTAACCCTAACCCTAACCCTAACCTTATTCCTAACCCTAACCCAAAACCCTAACCCTAACGAATACCCTAAACATAACCCTCACGCTAACTCTAACCCTAACCCAAACCCTAACACTAACCCTAACCCTAACCCAAACCCTAACCCTAACCCTAACCCTAACCCAAACCATAACACTAACCCTAACCTTAACCCTAATGCTAAGCCTAAACATAACTCAAACTCAAACCCTAATGCTAAACCTAACCCTAAACCAAACCCTAACCCTAACACTAACCTAACCCTAACTCAAACCCTAACCATAACACTAAATCTAACACGAACCCAAACCCTAACCCTAACCCTAAACCTAACCAAAAACCTAAACCTAACCCTAACCCTAACCCTAACCCAAACCCTAACCCTAACACTAACCCTAACCCTAAAACTAACCCAAATCCTAACCCTAACCCTAACCCAAACCAAAACCCTAACCCTAACTCTAATCCTATCCCTAACCCTAATCCTAACCCTAACCATAACCCTTATCCTAAACCTAACCCTAACCCTTACACAAACCTAACCCCTAACCCTAACCCTAACCCTAACTCAATCCCTAACCCTAACCCTAACCCTAACCCTAACCCAAACCCTAACCCTAAACCTAACCCTAACCCTAATCCTAAACCTAACCCTAACACAAAAACTAACCCTAACACTAACCCTAACCCTAAAACTAACCCAAAACCTAACCCTAACCCTAACCTAAACCAAAACCCTAACCCTAACTCTAATCCTAACCCTAAACCTAATCAAAACTCTATCATTAACCCTAAACCTAACCCTAACCCTAACCCTAACCCTAACCCAAAACCTAAACCTAACCCTAATCCTAACCATAACCCTAACCATAATCCTAACCCTAATCCTAAACCTAACCCTAACCCTAACACAAACCCAACCCCTAACACTAACACAAACCCAACCCCTAACGCTAACCCTAACCCTAACCCAAACCGTAACCGTAACCCTAACCCTAACCCTAACCCTAACCAAAATCCTAAACGTAACCCTAACCCTAACCCTAACCCTAACCCTAACCCTAACCCTAAACCTAACCCTAACCCAATCCCTAACACTAACACTAACACTAACCCTAACACTAACCAAAACCCTAACCCTAACCCTAAACCAAACCAAAAACCCTAACCATAACTCAAACCCTAACCCTAACCCTAACCCAAACCCTAACCCTAACCCTAACCCTAACCCTAACCCTAACCCTAACTCTAACTCTAATCCGAAACCTAACCCTAATCCTAACCCTAACCCTAACCCTAACCCAAATCCTAACCCTAACCCTAACGCTAACACAAACCCAACCACTAACACTAACCCTAACCCTAACCCAAACCCTAACACGAAACCTAACCCTAACCCTAAACCTAAACCTAACCCTAACCCATAAACTAACCCTAACACTAACCCTAACCCTAAAACTAACCCAAACCCTAACCCTAACCCTAACCCAAACAAAAACCCTAACCCAGACTCTAACTCTAATCATAAACCTAACCCTAATCCTAACCCTAACCCTAACCCTAATCCTAACCCTAACCGTAACCCTAACACAAAACCAACCTCTAACACTAACCCTAACCCTAACCCAAACCCTAACCCAAACCCTAACCCTAACCATAACCCTAACCCTAACTCTAAGTCTAATCCTAAACCTAACCCTAATCCTAACCCTAACCCTAACCCTAACCCTAACCCAAAACCTAAACCTAACCCTAATCCTAACCCTAACCCTAACCATAACCCTAACCCTAATCCTAAACCTAACCCTAACCCTAACACAAACCCAACCCCTAACCCTAACACAAACCCAACCCCTAACGCTAACCCTAACCCTAACCCTAACCCTAACCCTAACCCTAACCAAAATCCTAAACGTAACCCTAACCCTAACCCTAACCCTAACCCTAACCCTAACTCAAACCCTAAATCTAACCCTAACCCAATCCCTAACACGAACACTAACACTAACCCTAACACTAACCAAAACCCTAACCCTAACCCTAAACCAAACCAAAAACTCTAACCATAACTCAAACCCTAACCGTAACCCTAACCCAAACCCTAACCCTAAACCTAACCCTAACATTTATCCTAACCCTAAATCTAACGCAAAAAATAACACTAACCCTAAACCAAACCTTAACCCTAACACTAACCCTAACCCTAACCCAAACCCTAATCCTTACCCAAACCCTAAGCCTAAACCTAAACCTAACCCTAATCCTAACCCTAACCCTAAGCCAAGAACTAACCCTAACCCGAACCCTAACCCAAACCCTAATCCTAACCCTAACCCAGCCCAAACCCTAACCCTAACCCTAAACCTAAACTTAACCCAAACACTAACACAAACCCTAACCCTAAACCCTAACACAAACCCTATCCCTAACCCTAACCCTAACCCTAAATCAAACTCTAACCCTAACTGTAACCCTAACCCAAAACCTAAACCTAACCGTAACACAAACCCTAACCTAAACCCTAACAATAACCCTAACCTAACCCTATTCCTAAAACTAACGCTAACCCTAACCCTAACCCTATCCCTAACCTTATTCCTAACCCTAACCCAAAACCCTAACCCTAACGAATACCCTAAACATAACCCTCACGCTAACTCTAACCCTAACCCAAACACTAACACTAACCCTAACCCTAACCCAAACCCTAACCCTAACCCTAACCCTAACCCAAACCATAACACTAACCCTAACCTTAACCCTAATGCTAAGCTTAAACATAACTCAAACTCAAACCCTAATGCTAAACCTAACCCTAAACCAAACCCTAACCCTAACACTAACCTAACCCTAACTCAAACACTAACCATAACACTAAATCTAACCCGAACCCAAACCCTAACCCTAACCCTAAACCTAACCAAAAACCTAAACCTAACCCTAACCCTAACCCTAACCCAAACCCTAACCCTAACACTAACCCTAACCCTAAAACTAAACCAAATCCTAACCCTAACCCTAATCCAAACCAAAACCCTAACCCTAACTCTAATCCTATCCCTAACCCTAATCCTAAACCTAACCCTAACCCTTATCCTAAACCTAACCCTAACCCTAACACAAACCTAACCCCTAACCCTAACCCTATCCCAAACCCTAACCCTAACCCTAACCCTAACTCAATCCCTAACCCTAACCCTAACCCTAACCCTAACCCAAACCCTAACCCTAAACCTAACCCTAACCCTAATCCTAAACCTAACCCTAACCCAAAAACTAACCCTAACACTAACCCTAACCCTAAAACTAACCCAAAACCTAACCATAACCCTAACCTAAACCAAAACCCTCACCCTAACTCTAATCCTAACCCTAAACCTAATCAAAACCCTATCATTAACACTAAACCTAACCCTAACCCTAACCCTAACCCTAACCCAAACCCTAACCCAAATCCTAAACCTAACCCTAACCCTAACCCTAACCCTAACCCTAACCCTAACTCAAACACTAAGCCTAACCCTAACCCAAACCCTAACCCTAAACCTAACCCTAACCCTAACCCAAACCCAAACCCTAACCCTTACCCAAAACCTAAACCTAAACCTATCCCTAACCCTAATCCTAACCCTAACCCTAACCCAAAAACTAACCCTAACTCGAACCCTAACCCAAACCCTAATCCTAACCCTAACTCTAACCCAAACCCTAACCCTAACACTATTCCTAACCCTAACCCTAAACCTAACCTTAACCCAAACCCTAACCCGCACACTAACCCTAACCCTAACCCTAACTCAAACTCTAACCCTAACTCGAACCCTAACCCTAACCCAAACACTAATCCAAACCCTAACAATAACCCTAACCCTATTCCTAACACTAACCCTAACCGTAACCCTAACCCTAACCCTGTTCCTAACCCTAACCCTAAACCCTAAACATAACCAAAAACCTAAACCTATCCCTAACCCTAACCCGAACCCTAACCCAAATCCTAACCCTAACCCTAAACATAACCAAAAACCTAAACCTAACCCTAACCCTAACCCTAACCCAAACCCTAACCCTAACACTAACCCTAACCCTAACACTAACCCAAATCCTAACCCTAATATTAACCCAAACCAAAACCCTATCCCTAACTCTAATCCTAACCCTAACCCTAATCAAAACCCTAACATTTAACCTAACCCTAACCCTAACCCAAAACCTAAACCTAAACCTAATCCTAAACCTAACCCTTACCCTAACCCTAAACCTAACTCAAACCCTAACCATAACTCTAATTCTAAACCGAACCCAAAACCTAAACCTAACCCTAACACAAACTCTAACCCAAACCCTAACAATAACCCTAACCCTAACCCTATTCCTAAACCTAACCGTAACCCTAAACCTAACCCTAAACCTATTCCTAACCTTTACCCTAACCCTAACCTTAACCCAAACCCTAACCCTAACCCTAACCCTAACCCTAACCCTAACCCTAAACCTGAACCTAACCCTAACCCAAACCCTAACCCTAACCCTAACCCTAACCCTAACCCAAACCCTAACCCTAACCCAAATCCTAATCCTAACCCTAACCCAAACCCTAACACAAAACCTAACCCTAACCCTGATCCTAAACATTACCCTAACCCAAAACTAACCCTAAAACTAACCCTAACCCTAACCCTAACCCAAACCATAACACTAACCCTAACCTTAACCCTAATTCTAAGCCTTAACCTAACTCAAACTCAAACCCTAACCCTAAACCTAACCCTAACCCAAACCCTAACCCTAACACTAACCTAACCCTAACACAAACCCTAACCATAACCCTAACTGTAACCCGAACCCAAACCCTGACCCTAACCCTAAACCTAACCAAAAACCTAAACCTAAACCTAACCCTAACCCTAACCCAAACCCTAACCGTAACACTAACCCTAACATTAACACTAACCCAAATCCTAACCCTAAACCTAACACAAACCAAAACCCTAACCCTAACTCTAACTCTAATCCGAAACCAACCCTAATCCTAACACTAACCCTAACCCTAACCCAAATCCTAACCCTAACCCTAACGCTAACACAAACCCAACCACTAACACTAACCCTAACCCTAACCCAAACCCTAACCCTAACCCTAACCATAACCCTAACTCAAACCCTAACCCTAACACTAACCCTAACCCAAACCCTAAACCAAAACCTAACCCTAACCCTAACCCCAACCCTAAACCTAACCCTAACCCATAAACTAACCCTAACACTAACCCTAACCCTAAAACTAACCCAAACCCTAACCCTAACCCTAACCCAAACAAAAACCCTAACCCAGACTCTAACTCTAATCATAAACCTAACCCTAATCCTAACCCTAACCCTAACCCTAATCCTAACCCTAACCGTAACCCTAACACAAAAGCAACCTCTAACACTAACCCTAACCCTAACCCAAACCCTAACCCAAACCCTAACCCTAACCCTAACCATAACCCTAATTCTAAGTCTAATCCTAAACCTAACCCTAATCCTAACCCTAACCCTAACCCTAACCCTAACCCAAAACCTAAACCTAACCCTAATCCTAACCCTAACCCTAACCATAACCCTAACCCTAATCCTAAACCTAACCCTAACCCTAACACAAACCCAACCCCTAACACTAACACAAACCCAACCCCTAACGCTAACCCTAACCCTAACCCAAACCGTAACCGTAACCCTAACACTAACCCTAACCCTAACCAAAATCCTAAACGTAACCCTAACCCTAACCCTAACCCTAACCCTAACCCTAACCCTAACCCTAACCCTAACTCAAACCCTAAACCTAACCCTAACCCAATCCCTAACACTAACACTAACACTAACCCTAACACTAACCAAAACCCTAACCCTAACCCTAAACCAAACCAAAAACCCTAACCATAACTCAAACCCTAACCCTAACCCTAACCCAAACCCTAACTCTAAACCTAACCCTAACATTTATCCTAACCCTAAATCTAACGCAAAAAATAACACTAACCCTAAACCAAACCTTAACCCTAACACTAACCCTAACCCTAACCCAAACCCTAATCCTTACCCAAACCCTAAGCCTAAACCTAACCCTAACCCTAATCCTAACCCTAACCCTAAGCCAAGAACTAACCCTAACCCGAACCCTAACCCAAACCCTAATCCTAACCCTAACCCAGCCCAAACCCTAACCCTAACCCTAACCCTAAACCTAAACTTAACCCAAACCCTAACACAAACCCTAACCCTAAACCCTAACACAAACCCTATCCCTAACCCTAACCCTAACCCGAAATCAAACTCTAACCCTAACTGTAACCCTAACCCAAAACCTAAACCTAACCGTAACACAAACCCTAACCTAAACCCTAACAATAACCCTAACCTAACCCTATTCCTAACACTAACCCTAACCCTAACCCTAACCCTAACCCTAACCTTATTCCTAACCCTAACCCAAAACCCTAACCCTAACGAATACCCTAAACATAACCCTCACGCTAACTCTAACCCTAACCCAAACCCTAACACTAACCCTAACCCTAACCCAAACCCTAACCCTAACCCTAACCCTAACCCAAACCATAACACTAACCCTAACGTTAACCCTAATGCTAAGCCTAAACATAACTCAAACTCAAACCCTAATGCTAAACCTAACCCTAAACCAAACCCTAACCCTAACACTAACCTAACCCTAACTCAAACCCTAACCATAACACTAAATCTAACCCGAACCCAAACCCTAACCCTAACCCTAAACCTAACTAAAAACCTAAACCTAACCCTAACCCTAACCCTAACCCAAACCCTAACCCTAACACTAACCCTAACCCTAAAACTAACCCAAATCCTAACCCTAACCCTAACCCAAACCAAAACCCTAACCCTAACTCTAATCCTATCCCTAACCCTAATACTAACCCTAACCATAACCCTTATCCTAAACCTAACCCTAACCCTAACACAAACCTAACCCCTAACCCTAACCCTAACCCAAACCCTAACCCTAACCCTAACCCTAACTCAATCCCTAACCCTAACCCTTACCCTAACCCTAACCCAAACCCTAACCCTAAACCTAACCCTAACCCTAATCCTAAACCTAACCCTAACCCAAAAACTAACCCTAACACTAACCCTAACCCTAAAACTAACCCAAAACCTAACCCTAACCCTAACCTAAACCAAAACCCTAACCCTAACTCTAATCCTAACCCTAAACCTAATCAAAACCATATCATTAACCCTAAACCTAACCCTAACACTAACCCTAACCCTAACCCTAACCCAAAACCTAAACCTAACCCTAATCCTAACCCTAACCCTAACCATAACCCTAACCCTAACCCTAACCCTAACACAAACCCAACCCCTAACACTAACACAAACCCAACCCCTAACGCTAACCCTAACCCTAACCCAAACCGTAACCGTAACCCTTACCCTAACCCTAACCCTAACCCTAACCCTAACCCTAACCCTAACTCAAACCCTAAACCTAACCCTAACCCAATCCCTAACACTAACACTAACACTAACCCTAACACTAACCAAAACCCTAACCCTAACCCTAAACCAAACCAAAAACCCTAACCATAACTCAAAACCTAACCCTAACCCTAACCCAAACCCTAACCCTAAACCTAACCCTAACATTTATGCTAACCCTAAATCTAACGCAAAAAATAACACTAACCCTAAACCAAACCTTAACCCTAACACTAACCCTAACCCTAACCCAAACCCTAATCCTTACCCAAACCCTAAGCCTAAACCTAACCCTAACCCTAATCCTAACCCTAACCCTAAGCCAAGAACTAACCCTAACCCGAACCCTAACCCAAACCCTAACCCAGCCCAAACCCTAACCCTAACCCTAACCCTAAACCTAAACTTAACCCAAACCCTAACACAAACCCTAACCCTAAACCCTAACACAAACCCTATCCCTAACCCTAACCCTAACCCTAAATCAAACTCTAACCCTAACTGTAACCCTAACCCAAAACCTAAACCTAACCGTAACACAAACCCTAACCTAAACCCTAACAATAACCCTAACCTAACCCTATTCCTAACACTAACCCTAACCCTAACCCTAGCCCTAACCCTCACCTTATTCCTAACCCTAGCCCAAAAGCCTAACCCTAACGAATACCCTAAACATAACCCTCACGCTAACTCTAACCCTAACCCAAACCCTAACACTAACCCTAACCCTAACCCAAACCCTAACCCTAACCCTAACCCTAACCCAAACCATAACACTAACCCTAACCTTAACCCTAATGCTAAGCCTAAACATAACTCAAACTCAAACCCTAATGCTAAACCTAACCCTAAACCAAACCCTAACCCTAACACTAACCTAACCCTAACTCAAACCCTAACCATAACACTAAATCTAACCCGAACCCAAACCCTAACCCTAACCCTAAACCTAACCAAAAACCTAAACCTAACCCTAACCCTAACCCTAACCCAAACCCTAACCCTAACACTAACCCTAACCCTAAAACTAACCCAAATCCTAACCCTAACCCTAACCCAAACCAAAAACCTAACCCTAACTCTAATCCTATCCCTAACCCTAATCCTAACCCTAACCATAACCCTTATCCTAAACCTAACCCTAACCCTAACACAAACCTAACCCCTATCCCTAACCCTAACCCAAACCCTAACCCTAACCCTAACCCTAACTCAATCCCTAACCCTAACCCTAACCCTAACCCTAACCCTAACCCAAACCCTAACCCTAAACCTAACCCTAACCCTAATCCTAAACCTAACCCTAACACAAAAACTAACCCTAACACTAACCCTAACCCTAAAATTAACCCAAAACCTAACCCTAACCCTAACCTAAACCAAAACCCTAACCCTAACTCTAATCCTAACCCTAAACCTAATCAAAACCCTATCATTAACCCCAAACCTAACCCTAACCCTAACCCTAACCCTAACCCAAACCCTAACCCAAATCCTAAACCTAACCCTAACCCTAACCCTAACCCTAACCCTAACCCTAACTCAAACACTAAGCCTAACCCTAACCCAAACCCTAACCCTAAACCTAACACTAACCCTTATCGTAAACCTAAACCTAACCCGAAAAATAACACTAACCCTAAATCAAACCCTAACCCTAACCCTAACCCTAACCCTAACCCAAACCCTAACCCTTACCCAAAACCTAAACCTAAACCTATCCCTAACCCTAATCCTAACCCTAACCCTAACCCAAAAACTAACCCTAACTCGAACACTAACCCAAACCCTAATCCTAACCCTAACCCTAACCCAAACCCTAACCCTAACTCTAATCCTAACCCTAACCCTAATCAAAACCCTAACATTTAACCTAACCCTAACCCTAACCCAAAACCTAAACCTAAACCTAATCCTAAACCTAACCCTAACCCTAACCCTAACCCTAACTCAAACCCTAACCATAACTCTAATTCTAAACCGAATCCAAAATCTAAACCTAACCCTAACACAAACTCTAACCCAAACCCTAACAATAACCCTAACCCTAACCCTATTCCTAAACCTAACCGTAACCCTAACACTAACCCAAACCTATTCCTAACCTTTACCCTAACCCTAACCTTAACCCAAACCCTAACCCTAAACCT